>BMAU01018354.1:147500-207296 GCA_019973935.1 Trichonephila clavipes | reverse complement strand
TGAAGATTCAAGTTAAAAAATATAAACTTGAAATTAAAATTCTCTTTGAATGAAATTAATGTTCAGACATTCAAAATTCAAATATAAAATGTTATCTGAGCAATACAAAACAAGGGATTCTATGTAAGATGCCCCTGAATATCTGGCTTTAAAATTATGAAAAACTAAAAGATTTAAATAGGGTTTTTTTAACAATACATATAAATTTTTTGCAAATAATGTAATACAGAAGCTTAAAAATTATTCATGTTTAGAAGTGTCCGAAATTTTAAAAGATTTTAAATTTTGAACCTTTTTTATTTTTTGACACATAACAAAATAATCATTTTTAAAAAAATCCCTGAAAGTATTGATTAAAATAAGAAAAATGAAACAGTAAATTATCCTCAATGTTTTAATATATAATTTGAATTTAAATACTACAGATATTTTTTTAAAAACTTAGACATACATTATAAAAACTTAATTCCATTTGAGAATTTTAAGGTAAAGAAAAAAATGAGAATTCTCAACTCGTTGACTTGCTATTTGTGTACACTTTAGGTTGAAGATTTTAGGATTGCCACAGGAACCGGTCTCCCCGTCCTGACCATAAAAGTTTCCCCTCAATGCCCATTGTGTCTCCCCGACCGTCTCTAATTATCTTATAAGAGAGCTCCCTTTCAGCTCTCCGCCATGAACTCAGAAATCCGCACAACCCAGGAAATAACTCTAACAATTGGCTCGACCAATCAGCTGCTTCCTACATGCTAGCAGGATACAACCCACAGTCGTTCCACATATATTTTCGGATATGGGGATGGAGGCTCGCTTCGCGAGCCATATGCCCAGAATTGTCACCGTAGTCTAATTATCTTTCAAGATCGTAAACCTTTAAAGGGGGAAAAGAATTCGGAAAAATACCACCTTACCGGTTTTGAATACATTACTTGAAGGGGAAAAATCTGTTTGGTTCATTTTTGGTGAGTCCCCGGCCTTAGGAAAAATTCAGTGTGGTCCGTTTTCGAAGCCTCTCTAGTAGGGTGGAAAAAGCCGTGCTGTTCAGTTGGAGGGTTAATGCTGATAAGAGAGATTACCCATGAGCATAATCGATATATATATATACTGCAACCCTAGTGGAGAAAACTAGTACTATTCTAGATGTACACTCCATTGTAAGGTGCTGCCATCTAGTGAGTTAAAATATAGGATATGCTACAGCACATAAGAGGTTAAAGTCATATATATATATATGGTAAATTCCTATTATAGCCCACCCCTTGGCGAAGCATTTTTCAGGTCGCGCCAAAATGGCGCTAAGGCGCGTTTTTCAAAGTCGCGTCCAGGCAAACAGGAAAAAACATGGCGTCTTCTCCGAAGGAGCAGAAATGGAAAACATTATAACTTAAAGAAAGAATTCATATTTAGCTTCTGATAATAGATACTTTTTAAAACTTACGAAACAATAATTCCATGAAAAATTTAGCTTTTCAAAAATAGGAAATGGAGAACATTCCGAAAAAAAGAAGAATCGGAAACTCGAAAGAGAAATTTTTCAAACGTTACGAACAAATTCAGTAAAATCTCGTCTTCTAAAAATAGGAAATTAAGGACATTGTAATAATTAAAAATTTACAGCCAAAGGTCAGAGATGAAAAATTCTTTTTTTAACTTTTAAAAAATAGGCAATTAAGAACATCCCGAAAAGTAATCGAAGCTCGATTTAGATAAAGTGAAATTTTTAAGGCGTTAATAAGAACAAATTAATCATAAAATCCAACTTCTTAACGAAGGAACATTCTAAAAAGAACGAATTGATGTTCGAAAGAGAAAAATTGAAACATGAACAAATTCCTGTAATTTAATTTCTTAAAAAGATATGAAGCACATTCTAAAATTACTCAAACGGCTTTTGTCAAACAACGTTCCTCATTCGGATCCTTTCCTGCTAGCGTACGTTATCTCCATCATTTGAAAAGCACCACATCTAATAATTACCACCTTTTTTACAAAAATTTTTATAAGAAAATAAACTTTGCTTTCGTCTCGTTTCAGTGACCGGTAATCCCAAAGCGTCGAATAAATAGTTACGGGCTTTACCACTCATACATAGTTAGTAGGGTTGCTGAAGCTAACGGAAATTACTAATTGCCAATACCTAACGGTCTCTTATTTCAAAGAATTAAAAAAAAGAAGGGTTGCCAGCTTGGCGACAAAAAGAAGCACAAAACACCGGGGGACCTACCGTATTATCGAATTCAATACATTGTTATTGTATGGAGGGGGTTGCGATGAAAATAATGATTGAATATTGGGTCGCGAATATTGAAAGTTTGAGAAGCAATGCCATAACCACTATTTAATTATATTGTGGAACAGTGGCGTAACGTGCAATCCCGCATTGAGGGGAGTGAAAGATTCTAGGGGACCCAAAGCATGACTGATCTTATTTGGGGCACAAAATCTAACTTTGTCCCTATTATGCCCCGTTACGCAACTGTTGTGGAATACACCCAAATGCATTTTTGAGTGATTTTACTAGGTCATTTTGAAAAGTAATATGTAAATGAACTATTAGGTAATAAAAATGGTCTAATAACTGAATTTCCGCTTGGACAAGTGAGTAATAAAAATAATACTAAAGATGTTTATTTACAATTTGAAAAACTAAATATAGAGAATTTAAAGAAGAAACAAGTTGTCATTCTTCGAGTGTATATGTTGTGTTTCTTCGAAACGCTGCCTTTTTGGTAGAAAAATCGAAGCAGCAAGCCCATACGAGAACATGTGAAATTTGAAGATTGAGTAACTTTTAAGCGAAAGCTTGAGAATTAAAATAATGATTACAGCTGTGTGCTAGTTGCTTTTCAGATTAGTTAAATTGAGAAAAGGTAACTAATGAGATTTCAAATCTCCCTCTCATTTAAAAGGAAATGAAAGTTAACACACTAGCCGTCTCATGGTGCCATCTATTGTTGAATATTTTGCAAAAATAAGGAGAAATCGTAAGAATTCTAATTTGGAGTGAGAAAAATTTTAAAAATTAAGTTCTACATATAGTACGAGTAATAATTTGGGGGAGATAGATGAGGAAGTTATTGTAGTTTTAAATCACACGATCATGTGTTTTTGTGGTTATTTAAAATAATAGGTATATTATATTGATATGCGATTTTTTTTACATGTTACCTTTAAAGTGTATAACTGTTATTTCGTAGAGAATGACTAGGTATTTCATTAAATAAGTAGACAAGTCAGCTAAAGTATATAATAGATGCAAAAAATTCATACTTTAAACTAATTATTCTAGGAAATAACTAATGATAAACCGTTAAGATGAAAAATAAATAATTTCAATATTATTTTAGGAATTAATTGATCCTAAATTGCTAAATACTCTTGAAAAATACATTGTATCCCTATTGCAGGTGAGTAATTGAAAAATAATGAGGAAAAAAACACATGGTCTGATTTATTACTGGTCATATTGCTAACGTTTAAAAGAAAGGGGGGGAGAATGTTGCAGAAATTATATTGAAATATTTCTGCAACATATTCTTTTTGCAAAAGAAAAATACATGCTGGGAAGAAAAATTTTACTTCATAAAAACATTGTGTAAACTTTTTCAAACAAAAATGTAAGAGAATTTAAATTTTATGAGATAACTTTATTTTACTTTTCTTATTGTTTATTAAAGCAAGGATTGCTGTGATGACACTTTGAATTGCATTAATATTATTTCTGAAACAAACACACTTTTTATACTACACATTTTTTTAAAAGAGTACTTTTTAAATAATTGTCCAGTGCCGCAACTTTGAACTATTGCAACCAATCGAGGCATTGTGTCAATATTTTGAACTTCTTCAATGGAAATTAATTCTCGCTCACCTATACAGAACTAAAATCCAGAGTGCAATTGTTTTATTCGGTCATCTCTTGTTCCTAATCGGAAAAATGCTTCCCAAAGGTGTGAATAAGTGACTAAATATATAATGACAAAATAAGTGACTCAACACTGACTAAAAGCTGCTAGAACCGGGTGAGTGAGTGAATGATAATGTCACACAGTGGGCAGTTTTCCCAATATATATAAATCTTCATAATTATATCTAATGATCAAAAATCATAGTAATTAATGTGAATTGGTTATTTTCTATTTTTTACTAACAAATAAAGTTAATAGGGTCTTAACTAATTTATATCTAGTTTTTTTTAATTGGATCAAAAATAATTGATTGCTAAAGGGAACTAGTTTTTAAGCAAGGATCTAAGGATATTAACAGAAGCAGTAATTTACACGAGGGAGAATTTAGAAGAAATAGTGTGGCAAGTTAAAAAATAAATTTTAATAATTGCTAAAGATTAAACAAATACAATCAATATAACATTTTACATGTACAATAAAGGATAATAGGTAGTGTTTAAAAGGACTCGGCACCCTTTGAGCATTTTTTTTATTTATGTATTTGAAAATTACATTTTAGTATTTCATATAATGTTTATTTAAGAAAATGATACGAGATAAAATTTCACATATTATTCACACATTTTTACAAATTTAATTTCTTTTAGAAAATTTGGAATTTTTTAAAATTTTACTCTTTTTGTGTTAATTAATTTTTCATAATTAGCTTTAGAGAAAAAAAATTTTAAAAAATGTTGATATATATCTATGCTAAAATTCAACCAAAAGCCTATTTTTTTCCACATTTCAGTTTCTTAAAAACGGAAGTGTTCAATTTACAGAAAAATGGATCCCTAATTTTGTTACATGCTTTGCATATAAGACACAGAGAAAAAAATAGAAGTGATAGGTAAATAATCGTGGAAGAACTAGTATTTTGAATGCGAAAAAACACAAACTGAGAAAAACCATTATAAAGTTTATAATTCCGAAAAAAATAACTATTGTAAGCTTAAATAAACATAAAATACTCTAGCCACATATATTTTTCCTAAAAATACTAAAATATAATATAAATCTTACTCCCCCGACAACCACGCATCATTCGACTTGGAGAAGAATTTTTCATTTCCATGGCACCTCATCCATTTTTCCCCTACGAACGAGAAGAAAATTTTAACAATTTTTCTAAATTTTTATTGCTGTTGGTCCTCATGTTTATCAAAGTCCGTTGTAGTCCTAACTAAACTCAAAACAAAATTAATTTTGTGCTAGTATCTTGCTCTTCCTTCCACTCATTTAATAAGGCATGCTGAGTAATACCATCGGTCAACGCTGAAAAAAAAATCATAACTTTGGGAGTAGCAGGAAGTTGCAGCTATAAATTTGGTATTAAATTAATGATCTATATCCACTCTAAGTGACTAAAGTATTATTGTGATCAATCCGTGTCAATCACAAAGGTTCTAGTCCATTAAACACAAAAAACTGACATATATTAGTAAGAGTTACAGGCTGTGCTAAATGTTGTTTTTACAATTTTTAATCGAACTTGAATCCAATTTGACAGTCAGATCAAGAAATTACTTACCCATGGTATCTATTTAAAAAAAAAACCCGCTAAAATCTACAAAGTTCTTTTCAGACGAAACGATAGATCTTGCGATTGTAAAATGAGGTTCTCGCAAGTGTTTCTTGTAAAAAGAACAAACCCGATCTAAACCGATAATTGCTGACGATTTCCCTTCGCGTACTGACAAAAACTGTTTCCCACATGGTTAGGGAACTCAAGAGGCCCAAAAATTGTGGGTGGCTGCAGGGCCGGCGCTAGGGGTTGGCAAGCCGGGCTCCTGCCCGGGGCGGCAACCTTAGAAGGCGGCAAATTGGCTGTAAAATTAACTAGTTTACTAAGAAAATAAACCAAGATTACCCAGGGGTTCCATAAGTCAAAATAAAAATTCGAAGAACAAAAAATTAAAAATGTGTATGCAAAATTTTTTAGTTTTCTATGGAGTCCTAGTGTTTTTTTTAACGAGTATTTTTTAGTAATTAAAGCCGTGTTTCACAACACTGGTCCCATGGGGGAAGGGGGAGGGGCGATAAAGAATTTCGGCATCCGGTTCCTTCTCTTTCAACAAATTTCGTACAACTCTTGCTGCTTTGTATGCGTGAATTCGGGTACTATTGAAAGAGACAGATTTTGACAGATATTTTTATATATTTACATAAATATAAATGTCATTAGTTTCGTAGAATATTTTCATGTTGATTAGTCGCCTGTAAAGGACGATAGCAGGTCGTTTAAAATGCAAAGTATTAATGAGCTTTTGAGAGAGTACATTCATTAATTATTTATCATATATAAAGAATCCTAACAGCAATAGCTCGAAATTGAAGTACAACGTAGTTATATTTATTATGATTATTTTGTTTTGTAATCGTAATATATTGTGATATTTTTGTTTAGTAATAAATGAACTAGTCTATAATTGCTAAATATTTAATTTCTATTGCTTCAAACTGTTAAAAGAATTTTCAAAGAAAAAAAAGTTAATTTTATTTATATAGACACATTTTTTTCTTTTTATTGAATGTAACATGTGAAAAAAAAACATAATTTTTAAAATCTATTCTAAGACTTTTAAGATAGCCATTATTTTGTAAGATTAAATTTTAAAAACTTGAACAATATATATATATATATATATATATATATATATATATATATATATATACCGTATTTTCCTGTATATAATCCGCAGCGGCGTATTATCCGCAGAGCCCTTTTTTTCAAGTAAAAAAAAACATCGCATAATCCGCGGCAGTTTTGGCGGCGAATAATCCAAAAAATATAAATTGCCGATAAGGAGACACATAAAATAAAAAATATAATTAAAAATAGAAGAAATTGTTCAGAGGACAACATTTATAAAATAAAACACATCTATTTAAATAATATATATTTCATAATATATTTTGTACGATAATCTCAATAAAACAAAAAATTCTCTGCTACTGCCATCTATGTTTTAAGTTAAGCAAAACATTGCACGCGGAAAGTTTTTAAAAAATTAAGATCCCCCTTTTTTACACTTATATACACTTTCAAAATAAAAATATCTTGAATAATGAAAAAATTTATTAACAGTTAAAAAAGCCTTCAAAATCTGATTCATCAGATTCGGAAATGAATAAATTTATCAAATCTTCGCGTAACACATCCGAGTCACTCGATAGTAAAGACTCTTCATCGTCAGAGTCAATTTTGACAATAATATTACATTTTCGGAAAGCGTTCTTTACTGTAGTTTCAGCGACGTCATTCCATGCTTTCAGGACCCAGCGGGAGACATTTTCATATGATGCCCGCTTCAATTTTCCCGTTTTTGTATAGTTTTTTTCTCCATCGGACATCCACTGTTCCCATAACTTTCTAACTTTGATTTGAACGATCTATTAATACCGACGTCTAAAGGCTGCAAATTTTTTGTCAGTCCTCCAGGTATTATGGAAATTTTTGCCGACGCGGACTTGAGAGCATTTTTAACGTTTTCACTCACATGTTGATGTCATAGAGTCCATAATTAAAAATGCCTTTGGACGAAAAAAAGAATTTTTGCATTTTCTCCAGGTAGTCTGCAGCCATGACAACATGATTTGCTCATTCATCCAGCCATTTTCATTCGCACGAATTTCCACACATTTAGGAAAGTTTTCTTTTGGGAGCGTTTTTCTTTTAAAAATTAACATCGGCGGCAATTTCAAACCATTTGCAGCACAGCATAAAACTACAGTAAATGACGTTCTTTCATTTCCAGTAGTATTTATAGGAATACTACTTGCTCCTTGAACGTCGACGATCCTGGTAGGTGGAATATCAAATGATAATGGAACTTCGTCCATATTAAAAATCAAATCCTCTGTAAAATTATTTTCAACAATAATTTGCTTGCAAAATGTCAAAAAGTCATCAGATTGTTTTTCCCAGTCATCAGGTAATTTCTGTCCGACCGTTGAACGACTACGAACGACTAAATTGTTTCTCTTCATAAACCGGTAACACCACGTGGGCCCACCAGAGAAGTTAACAATATTCATTTCGCGTGCAATAAATCGGGCTTTCATTCTGATGCTAACTGTCGAGACAGCTTTACCATCGTCCCTTTCTTTTAAAATCCATTTATTTATTTCTGCCTCTAATTCTGGCCAGTGAGGTTTTCCACGACGATCGGCCCTTTTACGTCTATCGCAATTTTCGAAGTTAGTTTTGTTCCTTCTCCACAAACGAATATTCGATTCGTCAACGTTGAAAAATCTTGCAGCTTCTTGATTTCCGACTTCGTTAGCCTTCTCTACAGCGTTTAATTTGAAGTCTGCAGTATAGCTAACAAGCTTACGCTTCATCATGATAAAAACTTTCAAAGGATGCAACACCTCTAGTCAAGACAAAGTTGTAAATGACGCCAGTGACTTGTAACTGCTTTTTCCTTCCGAGGAACCGAATTCGTCATTGAAAGTAATTGGACAAAAACTAATTATGGCCGTAATACGTCAGTCGAGTCGTGAAAGCGCCATCTATTATTTATTTTATAAAACATAAACAGCATTTCTTTCAAAACTTTGTTGACTTTTCTGATGGAGAATGTTTTTTCTCAGATAATCCGCGGCGGCGTATAATCCGCACAACGAAATTTGAAACTTTTTTAACACATAATCCGCGGATTATATACAGGAAAATACGGTATATATATATATATAATATTGCATGTTATTGCCATTTTAAGAGGAATTTGCACGACACCTTTTTTAATTAAGATCTTTTACACCAGTGATTCCCAAAGTGGTCTATATAGACCACCGGGGGTCCATAACGACCTCCGAAGGGTTCACGTCAGCAAAAAAATATCAATGGGGTCAATGAGGTGTGATATTGGCTCTCATTAAACTAGATCGAGACTTTAATTTTAAAAGAAAATTTAATCAAGGGGAAACCAAATTTTACTTATTTAGCTGATTTATTTACAAAATTTAATGAGATTAATTTGCCCGTACAAGGTGACAGCATAGTTTTTTTTTTAAAACAGGAGCCTTTTCAGCGTTTCTTTCCAGAGTTAAACCAAAGAAGTATAATACTGGAGGTCCGGAATTTTCTCAAACTAACCCTGACAATCTGTCAGCACGTTTTAACTTACGTTCATCATTTAACTGCTTTTGATTCAGATTTTGAAACCAGGTTTGAGAATGCTTTGACAATGGTAATATCGCAGTAGGCAATGAATTTATATGGTCATATTGAAAAAAAAAGTCACATGACAACAGGAACTGATCGTGATATGCACCAATGAAGATTTTAAAGTTTAGAAACGGATGCCAGCAATTTTGGCTTTAAAAAGGCAAACCTGTTATTTGTCCCGATTTATGGAATATCGGGAGGAAGTTTTTAATTATTTTTCCTAGTAAAAAAGAGTTTCAGTGCAGTTGCCAATCACCAAAACAAAAAAAGAAACTGGAAACTAGTAACTTAAGGTTAAACCTGACAAGACTGATACTAATTGTTGAAAATTTGTTAATGTAGCGTCAGATTCATCCCTCCCTTTAAAATTAATTGTGTGTTGTTTGGTTACTTTATTTAACAGTTATTTTATAAATTAACTTTTAATTTAATTAATTAACATATGCTTTTTAAACTTTTATCTCTATACTTCATTAGTTATAAATTGAATTCTTTTAAAGTTCTAGTAGTAGTACTAGCTATCAAAAAGACATTTAGGTTGATACATTTGCAAAAATTTAATATTAATTAAGCAGGGGGTCATAACGCAAAACATGGCAAGGGGGTCTATGAGACAAAAAGTTTGGGAACCTTTTGTTTTACACGGACAATTTGAAGGAATATTTATTGCAATCTAATAATTATGTGTATAACTTGTTATATATTATGTGTATAATTAATTAAGCATGTAAATAATTTATTATACATATTATGTGTATAATTAATTATAAAAATACATAAAAAATGTATAATATTTTTAAAATATTGTAAAACATTATGTATGATATTAATAAAGTTCATTAAACCGCATATTTCGAAAAATTTAAAAATTGAATTAATAAATTATGTGCAATTTAATATGAAAGAGTTTTAAGAAAACCTTTAAAACACTTTAAGATTTTAAACCAAAAAAAACACACATATATTAAACTCAATGCAAAAACATCCTTTAGATAAATAAATTGCAAGTAGTCGGATACCTTAATTGCAGGATTATTTTTGTTATGAAGTAAAAAATGTATTTAAATCTTTAGTTTCCGTGGATCATATAAAATTAACTTCTTTTACAATGCAATATATTTTAGGGGAAAGAGTAGAATTCTTCGGAGACTTTTATAACGTTCAATTTTTTGCTAGTAGCTGTGTCTCCTCAATTAAGTATATGTTGATCACCCAAATCACTGCTCCCTTTACACATAGGCTATGGATACAAATCATGTCTACTAAACAATTTGTATTATGTAGATACTTTTAAGTTCGAAGGATGCATCTCTTACATCACTCAAAAAAGGATCCTTATTTTACGCAAGTTTACATCTTAATTCAATATCTGTCAGAATACGAGGGGGATAATCGGAATTTTTTTTTTTTATTTTTTTATTTTGTACTTTTATTGAACTCTACATTAGTAGCTTTTAAGGTATTGCCCATGGGTATTGATACACTTGTCCCAACGCTTTTGCCATGCTCAAAACAGTTTTGGAACTCTTGTGGTAGGATTCCGTTCAAAGCCGTTAGGGTGACTGTTACATTTCCTTAATCCTTATTTTCATGAGTCAGTTAGGACGATTATATTCCATGATATTTTTATCTTAATCCAGTAATCAGCCCGTCTTATTAATCATTTTGCTTTATTGGACGACACACATAGAAGGCATTAAAACAGTAAAGAACATCACATACTCTGACTCTACAAGCCAAACAAAGTATAACTTTTAGCTGACTTGCAGCGCCATCTATATTTACATTTAATTTCCAACAGTGACTTCATCCACATCACCGAATCGTTTTCTTTTCAGATTTCTCTTCATTCATTGAAACAAAAAAGTCTGACAGAGCCAGATTAGGAAAGTAGGGGAATGAGGCACAAGCACTATGTTGTTGCTTGTCAAAAACTGTCGAACCATCCAAGTTGTGATCTGGAGCATTATCGTAAGCAAGCTCCATGACACGTTCGTTTCTTCAAAAATTTACTCAATGGTCTTTCCACTATCTTCATCAATTGTACATTTGCTTTGGGCAATGTTAACATCATTTCGAAGGAGTGTGTCATGTTTTCAGATGACATATAGCCAGATTTGAACCCCTCCTATACCTGTGATTTTCTCGAAGTCTCCCTATGGCAGCAGTTTTCCAACAGAAAGCAAAGAGTAGTGCGCAGTCTTTGTTTCTTGTGGTCACTCATCCCAAAGGGTTGAAACAGGGATGTACGCAACAGAGCACCACAAGCAATCCACTAAACTCTCACTGATGCCAGTTCACCAACGGTCGCGAGAGATTCCGAATTAACATCAACTAACAGCACAATTCATAACTACCGAGCATGCGCGCTCAACAGCTAGATTTCGGTTATTTTGGGATCACACACATGTATATTTTTTTCAAAAAAATGTCGCATTAGTGAGAACATTGGATTCAATTGATCCTTTGAGGTGAAACAATGATTTTCCTTTTCTTACACCCCACCTTTACCTTTCAGACAAATTGTTGAATAACTGAGGGATTAATGTCGTTTATTTAATTGAGCGTTGCATAGATGTTTCTTGATAGACTGGGCCGACGATACGTTTTTGTTTTTCCAGCCCCGAGTTCGAATTTTAAGTATGTAGACCCATCCCCATACGTAATATATATCGCTGTGTACTGCATCCGTGAGCGTAGTGTATATATTTAGAGTCAGCGATTACTTCTCAAAGAGAGGTCAAGATTTTGTGTGCTCCATCCGTGAACGTAGTGTATACATTTAGAGAGTCAGCGATTACCTCTCAACGAGAGGGGTCAAGTTTTTGTGCTTCATCCTGAGCGTAGTGTGGAGAATTAGAGAGGGATTTCCTCTCGACAAAAGAGATTGTATTTTTGCTCCATCAGCGAGCGTAATGGATTATTTCTCTACAAGTGTCATGAACTCAACTTTCAACGATTTTTACTTTAAACTTTTTTTTGTGTGTAAATATTTTATATCTGTGAACTGTCCTGTGTGTGTGAAAATAAATCCGCAAAATATAGATTGTCATCACTTACATGGCTAGGACGTTACAAGATGCTAAAGTGGGCATTCGAAAACGATGCCATGAAAAAAAAACGTCTGAGTTTTTGTGAAGATCATACAAACATCGCAAAAGACCTACGGACTGGGTGCCCCTCCTTTAGGATAGATGAGAATGTTGAGCGCATTCGAGAAATCGTGTGGGCATACAGACAAATAGCCATTAATGGTATTTGTAGTGAAAGAAGCATTTTTCATCCTCATTTATTTTATTGTGGTTCTCATCACACACCGTCTTAGTGTGTTTACATCTTGTGAACTGACTGCCAGGGCAGACTCTCAAAACTATTCTAAGGGGTTGCCATATTCAATTCGGGACCCATAGTCGGGTTTACCACATATTGCTTCTGGACTTCAAATTTCACATTGCAGCATTCCCAGCATTCATCATTCATTGCGAATGAATCATTTGAAAAATCATCAGTTCGTGCAAAGAGTGGGTACTTCAGCCGGTATACACTTTTAATGTATCAGTGCTGCACAGAGTATTTTATAACTTATTAATTAATACTTAATTAAGAACAAGTTTAATAAGTATTAACGACTTCCGTGGGCTTGTCTTACAGAGCAAAGTTTTTCAAAGGAATGCTTATGATTAGAAATTGACCCTCTGAGTTCTTTTCCTATATTTAGCTGAGAGATATCTATATTTTGTTTTCTAAGCAGCCACCGTATTTTGCTATATGTTCCAATTTAAAAAATTAAAGAAAGGCAAAATAACATAATAATTATCCTATTACTTAATTTTTTTTTTTGCTTAAAAGTAACATATACAAAATTTAATACTTATGTTATTAATTTGTACGGTTTATAATAAAGATTGTAGCTTTAAAATTAAAGTGCATTCAGTACATTATTAATGTATAAGAAGTGGCACGATAAAAATTATGATTGAAAAAGGGGGCGCCAGTATTGAAAGTTTGAGAAGCACTGAGGTAATGATATTGAGCAATTTATTTACAAAATAGCAAATAAATATAGCATGTTTTAAGAGGCACATTCACAGAATTCAAATGTAATATTATACAACAGCTTGAATGAATATTGTACAGATTATATGTAATGTCTCTTAAAAAGATATTAAAAATTAGAAAAAAATTCAAAATAAGTTTACTATACACTGAAGTGCCACTGAATTAGGAATAGCAAGAGCTATGCAAATTGTGTAGCGCTGGGCAACATTTATGCGCAAGTGAGTGCGCTGTGGTAAATGTACTTATAGCTCATACTGTGGTTGTTCTGAATTGGTAGTTGGAATTACTAGTATGGGTAAACTGTCTGATTCAGACGCCATTGAATGTGGACAAATCGTAGGCGAGTGACGCCTGGGACATTCAATTTCCGAAATCGTCAGGCAGCTAGGATTTTCAGTGTCAATATTTTCTAGAGTATACCAAGAATAATTGGATGGTGGACAAACAACTAGTGATCGGACAAAGGACAATTAGCCTTGACGGTGCGTGGTGAGAGACGACACAGGCGTATTGTACGTAGCCAGCGAAGCCAAACATTAGCTCAAATCACCTTACAGTTGAACGACGGTACCAGTCGTATATAGTCAGTAAACGGACTGTGGAACGCTCGCTTCAACATATGGGTTTCGTGAGCCATCAACCTACGAGAGTATTTTTGCTCAACACTTTCCATAGGGTTACACATCTTGCCTGGGCAAGAGAGCACAGGGACTGGAGTGTAGAGGACTGGAAACAAGTATCATGGAGTGATGAGTTTCGAATCCGACTACTTAACGCCGAAGGGGTTCTGAATATTTGTCGTCATGTTCATGAAGCATGGATACTGCATGCTAGGTTCTAGGTTAAAACTGTACAAGGGCATAGTGGCACAATCATGGTCTAGAAAGTTTTTTAGGGGCACTGTTTGGAAACTTTGGTGCGTTTACCAACCTCCCACACTGCAATTTGGTACCTAGAGTTGATGGGTGATCACTTTCATCCGTTTATGGTGTTCTGTTATCCGCACAGTAATGGAGTTTTCCAGCAAGACAACTGTATCTCTCACAAATCCCGGTTGGCTACTGGTTGGTTGGATGATCATTCCTCTGACTTTTCTGTCATAAGTTGGCCACCTAGAAGCCCAGACTTGAATCCTATTCAGTATCTTTGGAATGTTTTGGAAAAAGGCGTAAAACATCATCACACGCAGTACCAACAAACCTTACTGAATTCTGGACAGCTTTAGCAAATATTTGCCAAGTTATTCCCGTGGAATGTTTCCCGAAACTTGTTGGATCTATGCTTTGTCGTGTGGCAGCTGTTATCAAGGCCAGAAGAGTCCCAACTCATTACAAGGTAGGTATCCCTAATTCAGTGGCACTCCAGTGTATTTCATATTGATAAAGCGCCAGTAAAGTTTGCCTCTTCATATGTAAATACTATTATAGTTTAATGATCAACAAATACTTTGATAATAATGCAGCTTTTATTCCGTCATCAATTTCTGATGTAGAAATAAATAATCGCAATTTGGTTTTTCATAAATAATTCAGAATACCAATTAGTAATAATTTTTAATTTCAACATGTATATTTATTACTCCTAAGTTTCATAAAAACCCAGTCAAGTTTAGAACAGTTACGATAGATATAAGGACTTGTGACGAATCTATACGGAACTTTATCACTAACCTTCTGAGTCGACCTTTTTAGGGAAATTTAATTCCCTACCTATTTCCAATCAACTCCAAAAAAAGCGGACAGGATTCCTTGTTATGCAGATTAGATTAAGCATTTAAGTCAAACGAAATAGTTAAGTTAGAGCAGTAGGTGATAGAGATTGAAGCAGAAAGTTATCGTGGAATTAAATTGAAGATTTCTTGTTAGAGATATTTAATCTCAAGAATTGAGATTCCGAGTGGTAAATATTGATTTGTGTTTAAAGTCTCATTAAAGTTTTAGGAGTGAGATTAAAGTTAAATGTTCAATAAGAACATTATTAAATATAATTCTGGGATCTCTTATCGTGGTAATTTCTGCGTGATAATTATTTAATAAATTAATTAATTGGATCATTAATTAATTAAGTTAATTTAAAGGATATTACCTTTAAAACCTCATAATACTAGTAGACAAATTTGTTAATAAGTCTTTGATTCTATTTGGATAAGATAACCAAATAAAGAAAGTTGTTTATAAAAATGGCTACTGGTTCTTACATGACTCCTATTTATTCTCGTTCTCAAAGTGAGGTCCTAGGAGACCTTCACAATGGCGCCCAACGTATAAATCCCGAGAATAGAGTCGGATCCAGTTTTAGAATCATTCCGGAACAATATTTTTCGGGGGTTGAGAACATAGATGATTTTTTGGAGAATATTGATCATAATCTCGCTTATTATGAGATACCTGCACAATTAGCATGTGCTTACTTGAAGGGTCATCTCAAAGGACGGGCGGGCACTCGACTGGTTCGAAGTTCTTGGTTATAGGGTCATTGAGGATAAGACAACAGACTACGCGCACTTAAAACAGGCATTGTCGGAACAATTCCCCGTGGTCAGAAACAGGTCGGAACTAGAAACGCGATTTTATTCCTCATCGCAAAGACGAGATCAACAGCCTTCGGACTTTATTTATGAATTGTTGAAAATTCATAAAGTCCTTAAACTAGAAATGTCGGAGGAAAAATTAATTGATCACGTCGTTAGTCGATTAGAACCTCAAATTTTGGATTATGTCGAAGTTAGACATCCACGAAATACTGCCAATCTCCTACAAATCGTTGATAAATACGAAGAACGTTTTATGCATAGACAAATCAGAGGTTCGAGTGAGGGATTTAGAAGTTCAGGCCCTAATGAAGGCAATCGTTTTAATACCCGGCATAGACAGGAAAATTGGAGGGAAAACAGAAATAATGAGAGATACGCCAATAATAGCCGACCACAAAGAGAATTTA
Source organism: Trichonephila clavipes (assembly GCA_019973935.1). Taxonomy (NCBI): domain Eukaryota; kingdom Metazoa; phylum Arthropoda; class Arachnida; order Araneae; family Nephilidae; genus Trichonephila; species Trichonephila clavipes. The sequence continues at coordinate 191,177 of BMAU01018354.1, read as the reverse complement.
ATCGATTCGAAAACCAAGGTTTCGCAAATAATCGCAGATTCGAGGGTAGACGCCAAGGTGGACAATCGGATCAACCATTCCACAGTCAAGGCGGGCGACAAAGTGGGTCGAGAAATAGTTCATTTCGAGGTCAAAATGAACGAAGTAGAAATTTAAACTTTTAAGCGATCGATGTGAATATGGGGGTAATCGATCGCGAGGTACGGAAAATCCTCCAGTTTGGGATCATCGACCTATCAGAATATCCTCTATAAGAATGACCCCAGTCGAATTACCGTATGTCCCTATTCTATTAAATGAAACCTTTATTACAGCACTATGGGACACGGGAGCGGAGAAATCTTTTATTTCGGAGGAGGTATACCGCAACTATTTTTCATACCGACCTCGTCAAAAGACAAAAGACAGAGTCGTGACAGCACAAGAAGCCCCGTGCAGTCATTTGGGTAGGATCGAGTTACAAATTAGGATCAGGGAATTTCAGAAACCCTGGGAATTCCATATACTGGATAGCATGCAGTATCAGTGTATTTTAGGGATAGATTTTATGAAGGCGTCACGATTAACATTGGATTTTGATCAGAAATCATTGATCATTCCCGATAATCTGATCAAACAAGAGCCTAAAGAGGAGAAACCCGTTGATATTGATCTCACAGAATCAAAACTTGATGACGAGCAACAGAGGCAATTAAAAGCCTTATTTAATAATTTTAAAGGGTTATTTTCCGATCAACCGGGATTAACGCATGTTGTATATCATGAGATAGATACTGGAGACAAAGGACCGGTAGTGTCGAGACCATACAGGTACGACCGGGTCAAACAAGGCATTATTGATTATCACATAGATAAGATGTTACGGGATGGTACAAATTGTCCTATTAATTCGCCTTATGCATCTCCAGTCGTTCTAACACGAAAGAAAAATGACCTTCCTCCAGATTCTCCCGAGGCGTATCGTTTCGCGATCGATTATCGAAAACTAAATGGAATTACCAAATATCCTCGATATCCATTACCGGTGATTGATGACTTACTCACCAATGTTCCTCACACCAACGTTATGTCCACTCTAGATCTCAGAAGTGGCTATTTTCAGTTGGCGATTAGTCCAAGGGACATAGAGAGAAAACAGCGTTTATCACTCGCAATGGCACTTTTGCATTCCTACGCATGCCTTTTGGTCTTTCTGGGGCGGCACCTAATTTTCAACGGGCTATTGATATAATTCTCAAACCTGTTATTGGGCGTTTCGTGTTGGTGTACATGGACGATGTTATTATAACATCTCCATCATTTAAAGGCCATCTCGATCATTTAACTCAGGTTTTTACCTTATTGCGAGACGCAGGGCTAACGTTAAATAAGGAAAAATGTCACTTCGCCCGTGACAAACTCAAATATTTAGGCCTGATTATTAGTAAAGAAGGAATCGAAACTGACAATAAGAAAATTCGGGCAATTACGGAAATGAAACCTCCCAAAAATAATCGAGAAGTGTCAAAATTTTTAGGGATGACGGGTTGGTACCAAAAATTTATTCCGCGATACGCAGATATATGCGAACCATTGTACCAATTAAAAAAAAAAGGGGGCGAAGTTTAACTGGTCGGGAGAAGCACAGGATTCTTTTGATCAGATCAAACGCACACTAACGGAGGCACCGATTTTGCAATTACCAAATTTTTCTGAACAGTTCAATTTATTCACTGATGCTAGTGGGGTCGGAATTGGTGCTGTGTTTCAGCAAAATCAAAAACCTATTGCTTTCGCGTCTCGAACTCTTAATAAAGCAGAACGTAATTATACGGTTACCGAAAGAGAATGTTTGTCGGTGATTTGGGCTCTAAATAAGTTTAAAACTTATTTTGGACCCCTACCTGTGAAAGTGATCACAGATCACGCAGCGTTAACAAAGTTAACCAATGGTAAGAATTTATCAAGTAGGATGATCCGATGGGCGTTGAAATTGTCAGAGTTTAACATAGAATGGGAGCACAGACCTGGTGTACAAAACGTGGTCGCAGATCTTTTATCGAGAAATCCAGTAGACAGTGTCGAGGGGTCACAAATTTCGTGCGCAGCTCTTAGAGCCCTCGCAATAAATTCCAGTGAACAATTCATTAAGGAACAAAGGGAAGATCCTGAATTAGGACATATTTATCGATACTTAGAAAACCCTGATGACGGTTCTGTTAATGCGACGGTATGCGAGAGTTGGTCCCAGGACTTCAAGTTAATAAATGGTCTCCTCTTTTACGCGAAGTATTTTTCTACTCTGGGAGAACTAAGAGTTTATATATTCCTGGTTCTCTTCGAAAAGATATAATGAAAGAATTTCATGATCTGCCACTGGCAGGACATCTCGGAAAGAGGAAGACATATCTTAAACTTCGTGACACGTGCTATTTTCCATGTATGAGAAAATATATATTTGAATATATTTCAACCTGTGACCGGTGTCAAAAGTTTAATTATAAAAACGCGCTACCAGCTGGTCGTTTAATGCCTATAGTTTCAAAATATCCAAATGAAATTGTAACGCTAGACATATTAGGCTCCTACCCCGCATCCCGACCCGAGAGATATAAATTCATATTAGTTATATCTGACCACTTCACTAAGAGTTGTGAGCTGATTCCTCTTCGTAAAGCTTCAGCCCAGGCAATAGCTAATGCTTTTTTTTATAACTATATAGCGCGTTACGGAGCTCCGATTTCTTTGATAAGTGATAACGGCCCCCAATTTATTTCTGACGTGTTTGAACATCTCAGTCACAGGTTGGACATCAAACATATGAAAACGGTAACGTACCGACACCACACGCTAATCTCACGGAGAGAGTGAATAGAAATTTAGTTCAAATGATAGCTTCTTTTGTTGAAAAAAAACATGAAAACTGGGACCAATTTCTACACGAGTTCGCTTTCGCATTGCGCACGGCGGTAAATGAGACGACAAATAAAACTCCGGCTGAGTTGTTTTTGGGAAGGAAAATCATAACTCCGTTTAGCAAGCTCATAAATGTTACGGAGGATACGAAATATGTTGGTAGGAACATCGAAAGATTATTCGATGAGGCAAAACGAAATATCAGAAGGAGGACATTACAATCTCAGAAGGAGGGATGTTCACATCAAAGTGAACGATTTAGTTTTACTTCAAACACATTTCTTAAGTGCTGCGGGTAGGAAACAGGTTGGAAAATTTATGCCTAAGTTTGAAGGTCCCTATAAAGTTTTGGAAATAAAAGGAAATAATTTAGTTATTTGGAAAAACGGAAGAAATATAACTGTTAATATTGATCAGGTTCGAGTGTATCGGCCTCGTCAGTCAGACACGATTAGTTCGGATAGTCCGGTAGAAACTCTGTATGACGAACAAGCAGTTAGTCATGGGTCGAATAGATCGAATCAAGGGCAGTTTAAAGAGCATAGGAAAACCTCTAGTCAGGAAAGTGAGGGGTATAGATCACGGCAGGGTAACGCCACACGGGAGATCCCCAGAAATAAACGTAAAATTAATAGTACTGCGTCGAAGGACCAAGCTTTAAAACGATCCAAGATATGTAGGAAGAGATCACGGCAAGGGTCTGAACATCAGGACCGGAAAAGACGCGCTCCTGAGCAAAGGCAGGGAGTCAAGATGTCGATCCCTTCCTCGGTCTCGTCCAGGAATTATAAGTTTCAAAAACATAATACCTCTTCACCAGGAGTAGAGTCCATTGCAGGTCCATCAAGGTTGCCTGATCGCAGGACTGCTACGACTACAGGCGGATCCCAAATGGAAGTTAGTGGACGTGATAACCAGACCCGTCAGACCAGAGCGACAACGAGAGGACGCAACAAACAAGCGGAGAAACCAGTCCGGTCGAATCAAACCGATACAAGGAGACCTTGCCCATACTATCTACGGAGCCGTATACAAGAAAACGACGGAATTCCTGAGGAGCTGAGCAACATCGAAATCAACGGCATACCTCACAGCACATTACGAAGAAGAAGCCTCGGTATGGAAGCGTTGGATGGAGATCCAGTGCATAGGATTTAACAGACAAAAACCAGGTTGTATTGTTTTTTTATCTTCGCGGTACGAACAAGTGAAGAATTTTTGCAATTGAAGCAAGTCACGGGCGGACTCTAAAATTAAGAAGACTGACAAAAGTGGACACTGCATTGTGTGTGTTTTTTTCTATACCAGAAAAAAACGGCTTTTGTGTTAATTTTTTGTATTTTGGAGAAAACATCTGTAAATTTTGCATTTGTTTACTTCGATGTATGACTTCGCTAAGATGCGACAATTCATTTGGTTGTTTGTGTTATTTGTTTATTGTAAAATGATTATTATTGTATGCTGTGTGTGTTTCTATGTATATTTTGTTTCACGTCTGGTGACTTGGAGCGCGGCGAAGTTAGATAGGATTAACCATTAACACTAACTAGCGCATGAAGTTTTTCGAATGGGAAGGCAAAGGAACCAGATATTTATTGTATATGACATTCATGTAACAAGTGTATAAATTCATGTCTGCTTTTACCTACTTCTCAAATGGAAATCAATCTTTCAGGGTAGCTGACCCTGAAGTCTTCGATGTTCCAGTGCCACAGAAGATTGTATTTCTTTTTTGTATAATACCTAAGTAAACTATATGGGGCTGGTTTTTTTACCACCACTAGGGTGGTTTTTCCCACGCCTCCGTTGCCAAATGGATAGAGTGCAGGGATTAATTTAAACTTGTGAAGTATTATGAGGTTTAGCAATTAATTATAAATCGTAATTTTGTCCTTTTTCATTAAGGAAGAAGTTTCAATACTATACGGTTAGAAGTTAAAATCGTCGGGACTATAAGACAAAGAGAGGAATTATGTAATTTATTTTCAGGACGTATGAGTCCTTCGAATAAATCCCGTTTTCTTTTTGGAGGATTGTGACGAATCTATACGGAACTTTATCACTAACCTTCTGAGTCGACCTTTTTAGGGAAATTTAATTCCCTACCTATTTCCAATCAACTCCAAAAAGCGGACAGGATTCCTTGTTATGCAGATTAGATTAAGTATTTAAGTCAAACGAAATAGTAAAGTTAGAGCAGTAGGTGATAGAGATTGAAGCAGAAAGTTATCGTGGATTTAAATTGAAGATTTCTTGTTAGAGATATTTAATCTCAAGAATTGAGATTCCGAGTGGTAAATATTGATTTGTGTTTAAAGTCTCATTAAAGTTTTAGGAGTGAGATTAAAGTTAAATGTTCAATAAGAACATTATTAAATATAATTCTGGGATCTCTTATCGTGGTAATTTCTGCGTGATAATTATTTAATAAATTAATTAATTGGATCATTAATTAATTAAGTTAATTTAAAGGAAATTGCCTTTAAAACCTCATAATACTAGTAGACAAATTTGTTAATAAGTCTTTGATTCTATTTGGATAAGATAACCAAATAAAGAAAGTTGTTTATAAAAATGGCTACTGGTTCTTACATGACTCCTATTTATTCTCGTTCTCAAAGTGAGGTCCTAGGAGACGTTCACAGACTTTAATACATATATCAACAAATCAGGCAAATTTCTACAAGAAATATTACAAGACACAATAAATAATCTTGAATCCCCAGCCGTACTTAAAAATAGTAAAGAACTTATTGAATAAATTAGAGATAAAAAGAATTTTTCAGTCTATAATTTAGATTATTTTGAAGATCTTTTCTACTCTATTAATATGGATGGTAAGGAGAAAATACTTTTAAATTTTACAAAAATAATTTATTTAAAAATATTAAATATGGTATAGTTAGTTTTCTCATTACGGGTTTATCCGTTATGAAAACTATATATAAAGGGTGTTTTTTTAGGGGTATAGAACTTTAAATTGCAATAAAACAACGATTCCGATTGACATGAATTTTTTTTATTAGAAAGAATATCTTGTGGCATTACATTTTAAATATGATTTCTGGCATAGGACTGCCACGGCTGGCTCGGACGTAGTCCAATCTGGACGTCCAATTTTCGATGACTTTTTCCAACATTTGTGGCCGTATATCGGCAATAACACGGCGAATGTTGTCTTCCAAATGGTCAAGCGTTTGTGGCTTATCCGCATAGACCAATGACTTTACATAGCCCCACAGAAAATAGTCTAGCGGTGTTAAATCACAAGATCTTGGAGTCCAATTCACAGGTCCAAAACGTGAAATTAGGCGGTCACCAAACGTGTCTTTCAATAAATCGATTGTGGCACGAGCTGTGTGACATGTTGCGCCGTCTTGTTGGAACCACAGCTCCTGGACATCATGATTGTTCAATTCAGGAATGAAAAAGTTAGTAATCATGGCTCTATACCGATCACCATTGACTGTAACGTTGTGGCCTTCATCGTTTTTGAAGAAGGATTCCACCAGCCCATAAAGCGCACCAAACAGTCAGTTTTTCTAGATGTAACGGTGTTTCGACATACACTTGTGGATTAGCTTCACTCCAAATGCGGCAGTTTTGTTTGTTGACGTAGCCATTCAACCAGAAGTGCGCTTCATCGCTAAACAAAATTAGATTATGAAAATCGGGAACAACGGCAATCTCGTTTTGTGCCCATTCGACGAATCTATGCCTTGCTTGATGATCGTTTTGATGAATTGCCAAACCAAACTGAGAATAAATCACTTGACAGCTGTTAAATCGGTCGCCATCTTGGAAAGTAATACCAACTTAATCTTCTATACCTGGAAAAAAACTCTGTATATACACTCATGGACAAAATAATTGGCGCTCCAAGAAGTAATTGCGGGATCGTAATGAAATTTGGCATGAAGGTACACTGGTGTGCAAAACTTAAGCAACAGGTGGGTTTTTTACCATAACTTCACGAAAAATCATCCGAGAGTCATGAAATTCAGAAATGAGGCAGAGTATTATGTACGTAAAGGATGACGAAAGCATCGGCGCTGATAAAGGAATACAATGCATACGGTATGGAATCAAGCAAAAAGAAGATTTATTGAACGCATAGTATCGTGACTCATGAGGGTCTATCCAACAGGAAGAACAACAAGCAGATGTTCCTTAATATGGTATATGTCCTCCCCTCACTGCAATGGTTGCTTCGCACCGTCTCCGCATATTCAGAACCAGCTGGCGCAACATTTCTTGCGGTAGGAGTACCCATTCGTCAATCAGCATCTGTTTGAGTTGTTGGGTGTTCTCCGGATGATGTAAGCGTGCTGCAATACGTCTCTCCAAAGCATCCCACACATGTTCGATGGGATTTAAAACAGGAGAGTACGCTGGCCAATCCATTCGAGTGATATCTTCACTTTCCAGTGGCTCCTCAACAGCAAGAGTCCGATGTGGCCGTGCATTGTCATCCATAAAAATGAAGTCTGGGCCAACGTCACCTCGGAACAGACGCACATGAGGAAGAAGTACCTCCTCACAATAGCGATCCCCGATTACAGACCCTCTATCGAAAATGTGGAGCTCAGTTCCCCCGTTCAGCATAATGCCTCCCCAGACAAGAGCTCCAGGACCACCGTAATGTTGTCTTTCCTTGATGTTACTGGTATAAAACCGTGTCCGGATCTCTCTCCAAATCAAAACGCGTTGAGAATCACTTCTGGTACTGAACCGACTCTCATCCGTAAAGAGGACACAACTTCATTGATCAGTTGTCCAGTTTTTGTGCTCTCTGCACCACTGTAAACGGTGGCGTCGGTAGTCAACTTTCAACGGGAGCCAGCGTTCAGGATGGCGAGCGAATAGGTCCCCTTTGTGAAGGCGTCTGGCTACAGTAAACCGCGACACTTGTCACCCCTTTGCTGTAGAGAGTTGCTGAGCAATGACGATTGCTGACTGCCGTCGGCCTCTTTTTGCCTGCAGGATGATATATCGGTCATCCCCTGCAGTTGTCGTCCTCGGGCGACCACCACCAACCTTTCTAACAGCTGTACCTGTGGTTTGGAATGCTTTCCAAGCGCGCGAAACGACACTTGTGTTGATTCCGAACTCTGCAGCTACACTAGTGACAGTAAGACGCTCCTCCAGCTTTCCGATCATTCTTCCGCGTGTGAACTCGTCCAGGTGATTTCTTCTAGCCATATTTCAGGAACTGACTCACTGGCACTTGCAATGAATATGTTGAATTGCGTCTGAGTCCTTCTTTTTATTCTACTGTTGAGCAGCGCGCACCGACATCACGTTTTTTGGCATACGCTCACGTCGCTTCTGACGTTTGGTTCCGGATATTTGCATACGCATGACGTTTTTACTGACTTACTTGTCCATTGTACTGATCTCCAGACCTCCTTTTCTGCAACTTCATGTCTATCTGCTAAATTTTTACATTGTTGCTTAACTTTTGCACACCAGTGTACATGTAGAGGAGTTATGCAAATGATTAGAAATGCAGCGTGATTGCGCATTACGTATAGCCGGCAGAACGCGTTTAACGTCGTTCTCCGTGGAGTATAAAACAGGTAACCAAAGTTTGTTTGAGTAAGCTGAATCCTTTACACAAGAAGAGCTGAAGTAAACATGCCATTACGCCATTTTCCAAGACAATATGAGCAGCTGTCATAGTTTGAGAGGGGGAAAATCATCAGCATGGTGGAAGCTGGGTGGTCAGCTCGGCGAGTAGCTCGTCAATTAGGCCGCTCTGATTGTGTTGTGAGGAAGTGTGGGGATCAGTAGATCCAATACATGTCATTTACACCAAGATCAGACTCAGGACGCCCTCGACAGACCAGTTGTCAACAAGACCGCCCCAATGTAATAAATGCACGCACACAGCCAACTGCTTCATCGTTCTCCATCCAGGCACAAGTAGCACATTCACTGGGGGCACCTGTGTGTTCTCGAAACATACGTAGGCGCCTGGCTGAAGGACATTTAGGATCTAGGCGCCCATTACGTGTTCTGCCCTTGACACTCACCCTTCGACGCCTCCGTTTGGAGTGGTGCTGTGCACCAGGGAATTGGACTGCATTGGAATGGAATCAGGTCGTCTTTAGTAACGAATCCAGATTCAATCTCAGCAGTGATGACAATCGTGTTCGTGTGTGGAGACCCGTAGTGAACGCCTCAATCCTGCCTTTCCTTTACAGTGACACACCAATCCCTCAGGTGGTGTGATGGTATGGGGTGCCATTGGCTACAATATACTGTCAACCCTAGGATTAATACGTGGCACCATGACAGCCCAGCGGTATGTCCATGGCATCCTGCAGCCACATGAGTTGCCACTCCAGTAATGGTTCCCAAGAGCCATTTTTCAACAAGACAATACTCGGTCTTACATGGCAAGGGTGTCAGAAGACTGTCTTTACCTGTTACTAACCTTTTGGCCTGCCCGATCCCCAGATTTGTCTCCAATTGAGCATACCTGGGATCATTTGGAACGACGAGTTGAACATCCCATGAGTTTGAACGAACTAGTGGCAATGTTACTTCAAATATGAAACGAAATGTCTCAAGACATCATACAGAATTGTATGCCTCCATGGCCAATCGAATGTCATTGTCCATTTGCGCTAGAGAGTGTTCAACAGGGTGTTAAATCCACCGGTCTTTTGCCTTTTTCTCTGAAACAAATTATCCTTTTTCTTTGATTTTCTAATCCTTTACTTGTGTCAAAGTAGTCATTATGTATGAAAAATATGGTTTTATTTTGACGACTCCTTCTTGATGCGCTAATTTTTTGGTCCATCAGTATATATATATATATATATATATAAACATAATGAAGAAAGGTACTGGTTTTAGACTAATGATTTTGAATAATAATAAAATTATAAAGAATCAGTTATATATATATAATGATATTGAGCAACTTACATACAAAATAGCTATTAAATATAGTATGCCTATAGAGCAGTGCTTCTCAAACTTTCAATACTGGCGCCCCCCTTTTCAATCAAAATTTTTATCGTGCCCCCTTATACATTAATAATGTACTGAATGCAATAATAATGCACTTTGACGCGCTAAAGCTACAATACGCGATATTAATTATAAACCATACAAATTAATAACATAAGTATTAAATTTTGTATATACGTTACTTTTAATCAAAAATAAATTAAGTAATAGGATAATTATTATGTTATTTTTCCTTTCTCTAATTTTTAAATTGAACATATTGCAAAATGCGGTTGCTTCTTAGAAGACAAAATATAGATATCTGCTAAATATAGAAAAATAACTTAGAGGGTCAAATTCTAATCATAAGCATTCCTTATAAAAACTTTGCTTTGCAAGACAAGCCCATGGAAGTCGTTAATACTTATTAAACTTATTCTTAATTTAGTATTAATTAATTAGTTATAAAATACTCTGTGCAGCACTGATACATTAAAAGTATACCGGCTGAAGTACCCGCTCTTTGCACAAGTTCATTTATAAGAAAATAAAACATTACGGATATAATCGCTTAATTGTAAGGATAGTAAAACCAAGTGTGCGACAATGTTTACAAAAACGTAAAATGATTGCTCAAATTTTCATTAGTTTAAGCGAATTGTAATTATAAGCCTCACAGAATTAGCATTTATAATTGATGTTAAAGAATGAACAATAATATAAAATTCCGATGAAGAATAATTGTATTATTTTTAATATTTAAAGGGAAAAGACTTCAACATGTTTTAACCCGGGAGCAGGCGCGCACTCGATACGGTAGAAGGTTATTGAGTCACCCCAATCCTCTTTTTCTTTATAATTATTTTATTGTGTACACGATACAAATCGTAATTCCAGCGAATAATTTAATCAAGAGAAAGTAAACTTACCTACTTTCAAGGAATTTTTAATTTTTCTTCGGTAACAAACAGTTTTGTCCGAATGAACGATATCGTGTTTTGTGTGTCCCGCGCGACCACTTCCTGGTAAAAAGTGTATTCATTATGATAATATGTATGTTGCTGCTAAAAGCAATTGTGTAAAACGTTTTTCGTTATGCTTTATATGTTTGAGATATGTTTATATGTATCATAAAACTCCTTTGCATGGAAAAAAGCGCACCAGAGTAAAATACATTACTTACAACTTCCCTAAATGAGAAACAAACACATAAGAGAGGGGCCATAACTAACTGTACCAATAACTTAGGTCAAACAGATTATCAGAAAAAACAGATTACAGGAAAAATGTGCAGTATTTCAAAAATAATCACGATTGTGAATTTTTTATGTTCCTTAATTTTTTCGATTCTGGGTCTGGGATTTGTTTTCTCTCTGAAAGAGCAGTATGTTAGGATTAAAAAGAAAACGAAATAAAAAATCTCTCATCACGGGATTACAGCAAATCAAATAAAAGTTTTTTTTTATTTGGTTATAGGATCAAAGATAGCTAATTAGGACGTTTATGGAAGACGTTTTTATTTTTGATGACTTAATATCGCGCGCCTATAAATTATATCAGAGTAAAAGTGCATTTTTTATTATGTCTGAAAGTATTTTGTTTTAATTCATTTCAGTAAATTAATTATTTTTTAAATCTTTTATTTTCGATATGCTCGCGCCCCCCAGGGCGCGCCCCACAGTTTGAGAAACACTGCTATAGAGGCATTCACAGAATTCAAATGTAATGTTACATAGCAGCTTAATAAATATAACTTTGGTACAGATTATAAAATATTTTTTTATGATAATTAAAATCAGATTTAAAAAATGCAAAATATTTTTATTATAGCTTATGTTGATTAAGTGCCAAGAAATACTGCCTTCATATGTAAATACTATTATAATTTAATGATCAACAATTATTTTGATAATAATTGAGCTTTTATTAAGTCATCAATTTCTGATAGAAAAATAAATGAACAAATTTTGGCTTTTTCATAAACAATTAAGAATTCAAATTAATAATAATTTTAAATTTCCACATATATTTCTTACTCCCAAATTTTATAAAGACCCAGTCATATTTAGGACAGTTATGAAAGTATTTAATATATATATCAGCAAAACAGGCAAAATGATACAATAATACATGATACAATAAAAAATTTTAAATACACAACCATAATAAAAAATATTAAACCACTTATTATTTAACAAATAAAAGATAAAAAGATTTATTTAGTCTATTGTTTAGATTTAGAAGATCTTTTTAACTCTATTAATATTGAGGATATGATTAATGTACTTGTAAATTTACATAAAGATAATTTATTTAATAATGTTTATTATAATAGATTTACCTCACTACTTATAGGTTTGTACTTAAAGAGAAATATATATATTATAATGGTAACTATTATCTGCAGATTAAAGGGTTGCCACAAGGTGGCCCTGTGAGCAACTGTCTTGCCGATTTATATTGACATTATTTTGAAAATATTTTGATTAACAATTCTGAATGTTACATTTATCGTTATATAGATGATATAATCATTTTTGGCAAGCAAGTCAATTTTATACCTAACACTAATTTTTATCTACAATACATGAATTTAATAGAGACAAATAGTAACAACAATGAAGCAAATTTCCTTGATATTCATATCAAATGAAAAGATAATGTAATAATTTCTAATATTTATGATAAAAGAGAAGAATTTAATTTCAAAATTATATAAAAGTACCTCAGTGGGAGAGTAATGTACATGTTTATATATTCAGAAATATTGTTATTAATTATATACAACGCAATAAATTTCTGGTGTCAAAAAACTCAGAAATAATAAATAACTGTAAATATTTTACTAGATATTGCTTAAATCAGAAATACCCAAATAATTTTGTTAATAGTTATAAGAAAAAAGTTATTCGAAATAGTAAGGATTAAATTTTCTTAGAATAATAATAATTTATTACTATAAATTTATCATATTTCCTAGTTATAGTTTCCTCCATATTCTAACATTAGATGAAATTATTTATTATTATTTAATTCATATATACTCTTGTATCACTAAAGTTTAGTAATTTATGTGTAACTCGTTATAATTTTTATTTCTATTCCTTTTATACTTTTGTTAATTTCTACATTTCAGCCCTTCCCATGCTTTGAATCTTCATTAGGTCCAGAATCTGGCAATAACTTATTTATTGCACTCAGATTTAGCGTGGGCTCTGCATTGGAATGGATTCTCTATCTTGTAATGGATTTAGATATTACTATTCATTACTTTCAGTAGGTTTTTGATCAATATTATTTACATAAAGGGGGAAGTTTTGCTTGCCAAAAAACATGTTCAAGCCCAGTTTTATATAAATTTATTTATATATTAGTTGTCCTAATTCAGCAATGTTTATAATACTGCAGCATTCATTTTTTAATTTTAATTTCGATAGCTCATGTGTCATTTATTGTGATTTTCCTACTGTCTATGTGTTATATATATATATATAAAGGATTAAAATTTCTTAGAATAATAAAAAATAATAGTTTATCATTATAAATTTATCATTTTTCTTGATATAGTTACCTCCATATTCTAATATTAGATAAAATTACTTACATTATTTTTTAATTCATATGTAACCCTAGTGTCCCTACAGTAATGGTGGTATGGTAATTCTCTTTTTTAATTTTTTTTTGTGTGGTTTTCATATTTTTGCTAAGTGCAACAATTTCCGTGCTTGTAATTTGCATTTGGGTCCAGAATCGGGCAATAAATTATTTAGTGTACTCAAAGTTAGCGCGGGCTCTGCATTTTAGAATGCAGTTTTTAGGAAAGTTACCTTTATCTTGTAATGGATTTATTCTATTACAAGATTATTGATACATTATATCTATTATTTTCAATAAGTTTTTTTCTCAGTATTATTAACATAACGAGAGAAGGTTGACTGACATCAAAACATGTTCAGCCCTATTATTATATATAATTATATATATATATATATATATATATATATATATATATATATATATAAGCTATTCTAAGTCAACATTGTTTATAATACTATAGCATCAATCTCGTATATATATATTTAACCCTATTATAATTTTAATTTCTCATATATCTTTCAGTTTCTGGTTATTTTGCAATTTCAAATTTTTTTGGTTTTGCTTGTTTTATGTTCATCTCTTATTAGTAGAGAATTAAGACTATATATATATATATATATATATATATATATATATATATATATATATATATATATATATATATATATATATATATATATATACGTATACATACATATATGTATGTACAACGTTTTTATACAGGAAGCAATATTTTTAACCAATGTACGTTTTGTATACACATTTTACCAATTTTAATTTAAAAGTCAGTATTAGAAGTTAAATAAATTCTTTTCTATGTCCGTTCCCTTACAAAAAGTAAATAAATAAGTAAAATATTTAGCTATAACGTTACCTCTTACTTCCGCAACAGAACACAAACAACCAGATGAGCCAAACAACAATGCAAGTTTTAAATACTATCGTAAGAGGTGATTGTGATTTCTTTTTCTGTTGGTTCCCATAGTTCTACTGATGAAAAGTATTATCTTCGTTTATAGTATTTCAAATCCATTTTTTACTTTTCATTTTGACCTTCAAGTATATTTTAATGAAAGAGGATTAGTAAGAGGAAGATAGAAGAGGTTAAAAAGAAGATGAGAGGATTTTAAGAAAGATATATAAGGATTTACACATTTTATGCTTTAAGTATTTAATTTCATTTTTTAAAGATGCATGATATCGTGATCTTATTCTTAAGAAAATAACACTTTAATTCTTGCTCATTCTGTGCAAACTAGTTTGACAAATATCACTGAACATTGAAAGTAAAGCTATACTAATAACTCTACATTTTTTTAAGTGCTTCGTTTTACATCATCTTATTTGCTATTTCCTTCACAGACAGATGATATCACTTAAGAATTATTTACTTTTCTTAAAAGAAGACAGCGTAGCTTCTTAAAAATGAATTGTTACTTAACGTTTTTCTAGTAATTAATGAGGAAATGTTATGTAACGATTTTGCGATGAAAAGCGGGAGGACTAAAGAAGAAAAATAAACATGCAGCGTTTGACGACATTTCTTTGATATCAAAAATCTAAAAAATATATAGATTTCGAGAAGTACTAGAAACTAAATACCTTGTTTGTTAGAAAAAAGTATTCGCAGATCATGGCTTTGAGAGATTTGATAAAAATAAGGTTTGACTCGAAGAACACTCTCTTTGCAATTAGCTGCCCATTTGTTTATTTATTTTTTAAGCTAGCCTGGGGCTCTCTTTGGCCTGTCTTTAAGAGCACCCTCTCCCAAAAGAAATATCTCTTGTAAAGGAAAGTATTTAAGACGAATTAAAGAAGTGAGTGGGGTACACGCGTGAAATTCTGTAGTGATGTACACTAACGGGAAAAAAATGTGCGTGCGCTTATGATCACGAGGTAGAAGTGAAAACTTTTGATTTATTCTGGGCAAGAGAATCATTTTGTTCGGATGTGCTAGGTTTCCTCTTACGAGATTTTTCCAGTTAACCCAGTGCTTCTCATGCTTGCGACCCGATATTCAATCATAATTTTCATCAACCCTCCCTTCCATCCAATAATAATGGATTGAATTCAATAATACTATACTTTGATGCTAAACGTACAATACGACTGTAACCTCAAGTGCGTACATAAACGTTTCGCTGAGTCCGTGCGTTATTGGCCTCGGACCTATATATACTATTAAAATTTTACTCTGTGATTATTAGATCTCGAATTATCCATGAAAATTATAAGAAAAATACACAAAAAAAAAAGTAAAAAAATTTTAACTATTGTAGGATCCCTTTTTAAACGCTCTTCTTTCAAATGGGCTTAATTGTAACGCATTTCTGATTCCCGTGATTTTGGGTCTTTTTTTTGTCATCCTCCAATTCTTACCAAACTACGTTTTTCTTGTGCAGAATTCAACGCTGATCACGAATATGTATGGCGCTTGTCGAAATTCCGATTGGTTCGAAAGTTATGCCTAATCGTTTCCTTGAAATTCGTCCTTTTTTTCAATATTCGTGCATTTGGGTCATTTTTTTCATCCTCCAATTCTTACCAAACTTAGTTTTCCTTGCATAGAATTCAACGCTGATCACGAATATGTATAGCATTTGTTGAAATTTCAATTTGTTCAAAAGTTATTCACAACCGTTTCTTTGAAATTCGTCCCTTTTTATTTCAATAGTCTGAATCGGTGACCAAGCCAATAACTTTTTTTTTCACCCTAGAAACTTACCAAAGTGACCCATTTAACTCGAAATTTTACCAGAAATCTAAATCTGGTCTCCGTTTTGCGAAATTCCTGTAACTTTTTTTTCATTTGGAAATGAATAACATCGTGTCTGTTTGCACATGTTTCCAAAAAATGTTATCACTTGAACAGAAAGAAATGAGAGTGAACATGTCGAAGGATTTGATGGCTGATGAAAACGTTAGCTTCTTGAAGAAAATCTTGACAGCTAATGAGACAGGGGGCTTTCTTGACAACCTGCTAACAAAACGTCACTCAAGTGTAGGGAAAGGAGAAGCTACGCTTGGACAAAAGCCGCGTAAAAACGGGACGAAGCAACTGAAGGGCCTCTCAAAATAATAGAATCCATGAGTGATTTAAACAGTTATACGAACGCTGGAACAATTGTGTAGATGCAGGAGAATGCTTTAAAGTCTAATAAGATTAAATTATCGGTCTACTTTATAATAATTTATAACTAATCTCTTCTCCGGAAACTTTTTGACCCGACCCTGCAAAAGAATGAGAGTATCATATTAGTAGTGAGTCGGCTGAGTGGCGCGGTTGGTTTGTCGCTGGCCTCCTGTCTGCGGGTTCAACCCGGTCCAAGTCGGTGGATTTTCATAATGCAGAAAATCAACAGTGGCCATGTCGTATGATTATACGACATGTAAAAGATCCTTAGGGGTTGCTCTAGGAAAAATTAAATCCTCGTCCAAATTCGCATCGTTAGAGCTCAGGTGCTCTGAAACTGAGCGTCAAAATTACCTGCGGCGATTCGTATTCGCCAATATGGCGCCGTACTAAAAAGAGATACCAGCTTTCGGTGACTGTGGCCGCGGTAGCCGAGTGGTATAGGTATGGGATCGTGGCTGGCTTTGTCATGAGTTCGAGCCCAGTACTACTAAAGACCTGCCGTGTAGGGCAGCGATACACGCTAAATCTGTCGACAGCTGAAACGTCCTCCCGATGGTGTGGTGTGGTAGTTAGGAGAGGGGGTGCCAGCTCAGGTGTCGTCCACGTCACTTGACTATGTTTGAAAATGACGCAGTCCGTTGCCATAAGCCCTTGTATAGCTGAACACAGTGCGACATTAATATTCACTCAATCACTTTTCAGTGAATGTACTAGGTAGATTGATGGACTCTGTTAATAACTGTTTATAATCTGCCATTAGAAATAAAAAAAAAAAATATTGAGCAATAGAGACTCCCGTTCCTTCTACGAGTCGTCACTGTTTGTAGATGATTGATGTAAATACAGTTCTATAGATTATATATATCGTGGGTCAAATTATCAGAATGCGTAACTCCACTAAGGTGCTAAATTTGATATAGGATTGCTATGCGCCACGCGCTGTTTGGCACGATTCCTTAATCGCGTCACACATTTACGTTACCCCATGGCAACCACATTAATACACGATAAAAAAAGTCAATGTAACCATATTGTAATATCTCCCATCTAGGGGAACATAAACGACAACTTGGCGCGTAACACCCCAATATCAAATTAGCACCCCAGATGGAGTTACGCATTCTGATAATTAGGCTGACGATATATAATAACGTTAAGTAAAACAAGCAATAATTCCCTTTAGAGAAAGATGCTGATCAATCTACACAAAATATACAAAACGATTGGCTGACTTTTTCTTAATTAACTTCTTAGATTAACTGGGTCTTAAATAATTTCTTTTTCGAGGTTTCTTTTTCTTTTGGGCATATAATTATGGTCTTTTGCAGAAGATTCTAGAAAATGCGCGTGCCTTCTAATTGCAAATTTCTCGTCTGTTCGTCGACATTGGATTATTTTATTAATGTAATTAAGCCCTTTTATTAATATTTTATCCCGAGCTCTTAAATACATGTTATGGACCAAGGAAATACAATGTCTCAAAACTTCCGAAGAAAATCACGGGATTAGTTTAAGATATCCGACTACGTCCGGAACCGTGATTTTGCAAAAGTGTATATAAATTGATAATATTTATGATATTTAGTGTCACTTAGAATAGAAAATGTATATAAAATTGTTTTAAGAGTAGTATTACAATAAAAAATTATTTAAGTACACTATTTTGACAATAAATGAACATAGAATGACCCATTTTCAAAATATTCTCCTTTTGTGAAAAATGCTTCTTTTATAATAATATTTTGCCTGTATATAGCTCAGACCTCTGTACTGAGGCTCACCTAGAATTTTTGAAATCTATAATTTAGAAGTGGGTTTATATCCATGTGTGTTTTACGACAACAGAGGGGAAAATTTTAAGAAAAAAACGCCGATAATTACTCCAATGGATTGTAACTTGTAACTCTGAAAATAATGAGAATTATTCAAAAATCTTAGTACAGGCTCTCTGGAGAAGTCTTTACTTTATATAAGTAAAATATTTTTTTTATTTTAGGAGCATTTTTTATAAAAGGAGAACATTTTGAAAAAAAGGTTATTCTAAGTTAATTTTTTGCCAAAATATTGTATTTAAATAAAATTTTTTGTCAAAATGTACTTAAAACAATTTTATACACGTATTCTAATCTAAGTGACACTAAATATCATGAAAATAATCCATTTATGCACTTTTTTAAAATCATGGTTCCGAATGTAGTCGGATACCTTAAACTAATCCTGTGATTTTCTTCAGAAGTTTTGAGAGACATATTGTATTTCCTTGGTCCATAACATGTATTTAAGAGCTCGGGATAAAATATTAATAAAAGAGCTTAATAATAATAAAAATATCCGATGTCGACGAACAGACCAGAAGTTTGCGATTAGAAGACACTCGCATTTTCTAGATGGCGCAGCTTGGCCAAAGTTGGCCCTTGCGCCATCCACATTCACCTTCACCGCATTTTCTAGAATCTACTTCTGCAAAAGGGTATGATTATATACCCCCCAAAAAAAAAAATCTCTAAAAAGAAAATTATTTAAGAGCCAGTTAATCTAAAAGTTCATTAAGAAAAAGTCAGCCAATCCTTTCATGTATTTTGTGAAAAGCACCTTACCTTAATATACCTTTAATGTACAGATGATTCACGAAAATTTTTTTCTTTATGATTTTGTAAGTTTATTTCCTTCCCTCAGCATTGTATACGATATGGATAATTACTCTTCTTCAATTATTTCCTGACACGTAATACACCCACTCCTTATTTTTTAAAAAATTTCTTTCACGGTTCTTGATCAAGAAAACACAATCTCCATTTTCATTCTTTTTTAAGATTAAAAAAAAATAAAGCACACATCTCTTCCTCCCCCAACGCTCTTTTTTTCTCTGACTGTGGCCGAGTGATGCGGGGCTCTAATCTCGGGATTAGTATTGTTCTGAGGTCGTGGGGGCGGGGCTCCGAAACAATAGCGGGGCTGCGAAGATTAAAGCCCAATGCCGTCGGTCTGATTTGCTTCTTCGAGAATGGAATGGAAACTCGTAAAAAAGAAACTGTCTTTAATTTTTCTTCTCTCCCCTCTAATCGGAAGAGATGGATCGACACACAGGGGTGGAAGGGAGGTTTTGTTTTTTTTATCGCCGAATAAGTACAGTCGTAGAACAATGGATGTGTCGGAACAATTCCTGACACTTTAGAAGGGAAAAAAAATCTATGGAAACAAGTGAAATCTATTATTTCGATGCAAGTCGAGCTCATTTATGCGATTAATGTCTTAAGGTAACACAACGAGTAGGCGATGTCATGTGATTGGGAATTGAGCCACGCGTTCGGCTCCTGTTGTAGTTGTTTTTATGCCGATTCATAGAATTCATCAGATTGAGGCTCACGATATTTATTCTTATTTTACCCCTGTCGCTCTATCCAGAGCTTTGAGTACCATACAGGGAACAGTACGATTTGGCTCGTTTACTCCCCAGATTTTAGAAAGAACAGTGTGAGGGGTCACCCATTTTGTCTTCCTCTTCCACCAATCTTTCGGAAGGACTTGGGACTTGACGAATATTTAGAATGCCCCCATGCCACACAGGCAATATACATCTACAAACATCCATGTCTTCTCCGAGATTCGAACCCAGGTCTTACGGCACAGCAGGCAGAGGAACTAAACACTGCAAAGTCCAGGAGGCTCACTAAATGCCCAGGCTGCTATAGCGGAGGGAGGAGGGTGGTGTTTGTGGGTTCGAGTCTTGGTATCACTGAAGACTCACTGTGCAGAGGGGATGATGTCGGTATTAAAAGTTTTCCCATTGTTAAAGTTGAAAGAGTGGAGTGTCCTTCTCGTCACTTGACTAAAGCTGAAAATGACTTTTGTGCATCTCTCCATAAAGGAGAAAAGCGACTCACTCTCTTATCTCCGGAACTATTAAACCTACAAACTTGAAATTTGGCAGGCATTGTGCGAAAATCGCACCCAAAGGGGCGTTGCGAGTTGTTTCAGCTGCTAAACCCTCATACTTGAAATTCAACAACCCTCTTTCTCGTATTGAATAGAGATCCACCTGAAGTGGATTTTGCTTAAATAGGACTCCTGTGGAGGTACGCGGGGTTTACTGAAAAGAAAAAATTCTATTTTTGAACTATTAAATTTAATCTTGAAATTTAACAAACATGTTTATTTTGTTGAGTTTGTTTATTCCACTAAAAATGAGTTTTTAGGTAAACAATTTTGTGACGAAGGTTTTATAGGAGTATAAAAGATAATTTTACTTCAATTTTAGAAATTCTTTTTAAAATTCCTGTCCTTTTTAAATCAAGAAATTGAAGTTATAAGAATGTTTTTCAATACAATCGAACGCTTAATGCTGGGTCTTAAATATCAATAATTCATATATATATATATATATATATATATATATATATATATATATATATATATATATACATAACATTATATATTCATACAGCATGATGAAATACCCAGCGAATCGGTTGGGTAACAGCTAGTGTTATAACAGGTCTGTTGCTCATCGAATGGTTTTGGTTTTTAAAGTTCCATTTTTTTTTTGCCGGTCAATAGTCCCAGTTAAAATATAAGAACTCTAGTACAACTTAAATTCTAGTTTCTTTAAAATTCAAAGCGCTAATAATGAGTACTCAATGTCTTCTCGGAGCTTGGTTAGTCCTTAAAAAACAGCCCTTATATCCCGTCAAAAGATGTGGCCGCGGTATCCGAGTGGTCAAGGTATTGGGTTGTGGCTGGCTTGTCTCCAGTAGGAGTCCAGTACCACCAAAGACTCACCGTGTAGGGCAGCGATGCACGTTTAATCTGTAGAGAGCTCAAACGTCCTCTCGTTGGTGTGGTGTGGTAGTTAGGAAAGGAGGGTGCCAGCACAGGTGTCGTCCTTGTCACTTGACCATGGTTCAAAATTCCGATGTCCGTAGCCAAAAACCCTCGTGTAGCTGAACAGTGCGACGTTAATATTCACTCACTTACCCTGCCAAAATATTTACAACTTACATGTAAGCCAACAACATACATATTTTTTAAGTCTAAAGCAAATTTAAAAGTGCTGCTACTCGATGCAAAATTTTCTAGTAATAAGGCGAAAAAAAAACCTACCGTTATAACTTATTGAAACTTTCATAATTAAAATGCTTAAACTTCTTGAACACGTAGGGAAAAAAAAGAGTTGAAAAATACACGCGTTTTAATCAAAATTAAATTTTAAGAAGCATGGTGAACTTGCACCTTTACCAGCTAGCGGCCCAACTAACGCGAGAGCACGAATCCTAAATTTTACTTTACGAAGTAAATGCTTAATTTTTAAAATTTGCAGTTATGCGTATCATTGATAAAACTCCTCAGTGACCTTTTGGCAGTTGGGGTGTGAACCATTTCTTCCAAAGAATATTCGCCGTGTACAAGTGGAGCTGATACTCCTAAAACCTGTCGAGGCTCAAACATACTACTGGTGGTGTAGTGTGAACGTTAGGTAAGTAAGGTGCCATCTTTAGTGCCATCCTCGGCACTTGGTTTTGAATTACGAGGTCCGTCGCCAACAATGGCCACGGTAGCCTAGTGGTCAAGGTAACGGACTCGTGGCCTGCATGCTATGAGTTCAAGCTAAAGTACCGCTGAAGACCCGCCGTGCAGAGAAGGACAATGCACGAGACGTCTGTCGAGTCTCAAGCGTCTTCTTGTGTGTATGGTGTGGGAGTTTGGAGAGGGAAGTCGTCCTCGTCACTTTATCGTGGTTCAAAACGACGAGGTTTGCCTCTAAAAGCCATCGTGCAGCTTTACAGTGCTGCTTAAATATAACTCTCTCTAATCCAAAGAATAGCTCAGCACCTGGATAAATGCTTGTTTTGTCTTGATCGATGCCACTAATACTGAACATTCCGCTTTCAGAGAACAATAAAATTATGCTTATCTCTACTACGTAATTTGTGTGCAATTACTCTGTACCTAAATACAATGCATATTCATATGTCTTAATTTTTTATTATATTTGAACTCTTATTTATCTATTTTAGTCCGTTGCATTCAATATATCTTTAACGAAATCGAGTCGTTGGCGTGGTGTGGAAGTGTTGGTTCGAAAGTGAGTGCCAGATCAGATATCGTCACTTGACCTTAGATCAAAATAGTGCATTCCATCGCTAAAAGGGGTTTGAAGGGATGCAAAGAGAGAAAGAAATACGATATGTAATAAATACAATGCAATAAGCTTGACACAGGAGGAATAAAATAAGCTCATCCACAAATTCCGGATTTGAAAGTGTTTATATTTTCTAAAATTTTTCTTCAGTTCACGATAAGAATAAATTCATGGAAAATTATCCAAGTACTAAACAGACAAAATCAGGCACTTCTATGGTACCGACAAACAGGGACGGTTTGGGTGGGTCTCAGTGTATAACAGTTGAACTTCTCTCTCGAAAAATGAAGGGGGCTCGGTAACCTAGCGGTCAGAGCAGATCCTAGGGTATTGGTTGTACACGTGCAAACACCTAATGTCACCCCTCCAGAAAATTGTTCATCTTTTGATTAATATTTGACGTTTACGTCATCCAACTGTGTAAGAGTGAAAAGTAAAACATTCATAAAAATGCAAAAAGACACAAAAATCGCTTCTTTCCTCCCGCTGGAGTGGTGTGGTAATTGATGTGGGAGGTGCCAACTCAGATGTCGTCCTTGTCACCTGACCGAGGCTTCGTTGACAATAGCTCTCTCGTTGCCTTATAATGCGACTTTAATACTCACTCCCTAAAAGTGAAATAAAATTGAATTTCAAAGAGGTTTATCTTTAAATTTTTTTTATATTTTTTTATAACTTTCAATTTACAATTCCTTTTTCAAAAGCATCCATTAAAGAATCAATTTTGGTAATAATAAATGTGTTACATATGCGTATGGGGGGATCCAAGGGGTCTTACAGCAAAAATAGAAAAAAAAGTTGGGAATCCCCTAGTTTCAGGGCAATTTGTCTTGAAACTGTGTTGCACGGAATCCTGGGGTTCCATGAGGTATACTGAGGTGTTTTACCCCAGTCATAATAAAAAACACCATAAATGTGTATTCAAAAGTTTGCTATTAAGTTTATATAACCACAAGTATATAAAGCTGAAACCAGTCATTAAACTGAAAATTTTACTAAAACAAAAAAATTTACTTTGTGTAATCATTTTATAACTATTATTATAATATAATGAAAAAACTTTTTAATATTTTTTATTATATATGTAGTATCTACTATATAATCAATATTCTATTGTTTACTATTCAGAGTTCCACAGAATATTTTTATGCTTACAATGTTTTCAAAGACTGAATAGTTTTCGACTGGGAAATTGACCTTTTTTTTCTTTTATCGTAAAAAGCACCAAGCTTGCTTGGGAATTAAACACTTAAGGTTTCGCGTCATACTGACCACCTGACTGGAACATCTTCTCTTGCACCTCATTGCTCGATATCGTAAAACCTGAGATGGGCGCCGTAGACCTTGGCCTTCTTGGGCTGTTGCACCTCTAAGTTTTAGTAAAAAACACCTTAAATGAAAGAGAGGGATCACAAAAATCAACGTATGAACAGGTTAGACGTTAAAATCTTAATTTAAGGAAGAAAAGCTCCTACATTTTGGGCTGCAAATTTGTACAAAATGCACCAGATTTCTCTCATAGAAATATGCACATTTTAATGCCATTCAGAACAATGTATTTAAGTGAAAAATATTTCTCTCAATGTGGGCGGATACAAATGAAATGTAACTGCAGATAGTTTCAATAGACCAAGACTTCAACTGTTTGAGTAAAAAATATGTAAATACTTATCCCATTGTTGTCCTTCCCAAAGGGAAGGAATGAGAGTTGCTAGAGACTGAGACAGGTTGAACTTCTTTACGATAGATGGCGATACCACCTATCTCCACAATTTAGGCATGGAACTTGAAGGGAAGGAAATATTCTCCAGCCCCCTGCACTTGTGGTTTCTGCTGCGGCCGTCCACAAGACTCTTTCGGACCCTCTTATTTAACGAGCACTTACTCCATGTGTACTCGGAGGGTATTTGATGGCATCGGGCATCGAACCCAGGCCTTCTGGTCTGGAGTCCGATGCTCTAACTACTAGGCTACCCACGGCCCTTCTTATCCTGTTTAATAAATAATGCATGTGTAGGTGCTTAGATCACAAATTATATTAAAAAAAATTAAGTTTACGTTTTTTAAATAAAAGAAATACAATACTTTTTAAAATTGTCTTTTTACATAGTACAATTGCCTTTTTTAAAGTATCTTTAATATCTTTACTCAATCATAGTAGTAAGGATTCCAATATTCAAAAAAGAGTTGAGACCACTGTCTTGGAAGACTATGAAATCCATATGCAGTGAAAATCGTTTAACACAGCAAACTGAGGAAACTGAAATATTTTTTCGTGTTAAAAGAATTTCGTGTTAAAAAAGATATTAAAAAAACTACAAATTTAACAAAATTAATTTAATATAGTACATTTTATTTACATAGATATGCATATTTGCATATATTTAAAAAAATCAATAAGACAAAGACATTCACAAGAACTTAATGAAATTTAATACAAAATTTAGCAAAATCAAAATCTTTGCAGATTTCCGTTTTCGTCTTCTGTTTTTGAACAACAAGCTTTAGAAGACCCATCTTCATTTTAAGTGAAACAGCAGTTTGGTTTCCCCCGAGCTTTTTGCCATTGTGCTCATAAAACAAAGTTCTTGTAAAATCGAAAAAAAGCGCGAACCCAAATTCACTGATTTTTACTCCCAATGCGATGTACTCATTACCGAATTCCAAAGCCAACTGATGAGAGATGAGTGGTATTATGTGGCGTTTATAGGGGTGTAGAGTGAAAGCAGCTTAGATAAACAAAACTGACTCGTGTCACAGTTTATTCTGAAGGTATTTCAAAGCCAAGTTGGACGCTTTTCTACGAAACATATGAAACCACCTCTCTTTCAGTTCACACTCTTAAATTTCTCTTATACTCAGCTGGTACTTTCCGTATTACCAGAAGGGAAATTTGTTTCGCGTTAAAGGATTTTTGCTTCGTTTTGAGAGAAAAAAAACTGCATGGAAATGCGTAGTAGTTCGTTGGGACTGTTGTTTTATTTCGTGTTAACCGATATTTTATCTTAAGCGTTTTCGCGTTAAACGCGTATTTCACTGAATATATAAATTTTTCCTGCACTGTGTACGTGTCATTTATATTTTATGTTGCGATCGGATCTCAAACCCGTGAGCCACATTCTTCATGATACTCAAGATTACTTAATCGTACTTACTTATATCTGCGAATAATTTTGAGAGATGCGAATGTTTGCACATTAGTGGTGAAAGAGAATGTGTACACGTGAGAAACATTATTTACTCTTTCGAACCAAGTCCATTGTTTGGAGCTTCAAAGCAAACAGGGGGGTTTCCGCAGCTCGGAATTTATTCCTCTCCCCTCCCTCACGATCTGGTGACGTCACAAAACCAGCCCTCTTTGAATAATGCAGAAGCAGAGCCTAAAACTTCTCGGGGAAGTGAGAAAGGAATGACTACGCATGCGCTGATTCAGTTTGTAATTTTATTCTGGAGCAGAACGTGCTGCACATTTTGTTTTAATGGCTTTTTCTTTCATTTTATTAGTTCAGTTCAGCATTTATTTTGTCTCTTTCATATTCCGAAAACAACGATGATTATTTTTGTATTTTTTTTCAAAAATTTACAGCTTTCATTTTATTTATTTTTGATTAAAATAAGCAATTCAATATTTCAAATGAGCAAGTAATTTTTAACATTATTATCGGTACACTCCTTAAAAAACTTTTGAATTTTTCCAAGTGTTTTTTCGGGTTTCCGTTTAAATTTATTATTAATACTATTTTGCCTTTTTTAAAAATTTTTTGGAGTTTACTCCTTAAGAATCGATTTTCATATAAAGCCCCCGAAATGGAAATATTATGAGTAGTGAAATGTATACAAGCATTAAAAAAATGCGTTACATTGTGTTCTGCGCATGCGCTAACTCGCTGTTGGAAGAAAGCAGGTACTTTAGTACTTGAGTGGTAACTTATAATAAGCCAGTAACACATCCTCCGAGAAAGAGTGATCCATTTATGTAGTGGTCATGTTACTGGGCTTCAGGTTACAGGTTCCATCCATAGGTTACAGGTTCTATACTCTGAAGAATCCTATCCACTTTCCTTCAATGATCTTTGCTTTTATAGAAAAAGTGATCAATTTGAAACTTATTTAAAACAATAATAATTATTCTTTATTAAAATTTAGCCTTATATTTACTCTAAAAAAATTCCATTAATAGTTGTCTTTTTTTAGAACAGTTTATATTTTACTGGTTCTTTTTTCTGCTGCTGGTTTCAATAAACTAGATTTTTGCTTTAGTGTCATTTTTTAAGCAAACGGTTGTCACACGAGAATAGGAAAATGAATATTAATATTCAAATTTAAAATTCCCAATCCCAAGAAAAAATATTATTATAAAATAATAAATATGTTGGTTTATTATAATACATTTTACACAACATCAGATACGTTTCCATTTTTCCATAAAAATTTCTTCCATTTTTGTTAACCATTCTCTTAATTTACGAAGTATGGAAAGAAAAAATTGAATGTTGAAACTTTTCTATAATTTTGAATGCTTTCCTTACATAATAAAAGTACATAATGAGTGTTTGAAATCTTTTTTATTATTCTAAATTCTAAGTGTATATATATAAAGAATGTGATCTTAGCATATACGGAAGGTGATTGTAAATTACTGAAGAAAGATTATCATGGACATCACTCATACTTGGCCGCGATTTCAATATTGATTTCTTTAAAGATGAAGGATTGAGATTAGTACAATTTTTAAAATCAGAACTTAATTTGGATTTTGTTTCTGGTAGAGCATTGGGGTCGATTAGGTATGGTACAACCAATGATGCGATGTTTTCACGATTCGTAAATCATGTTACTACCGAAGCTCACGTATACTTAAATTGCAACAAGCCTCTTGTTATAGTGATTAATAATGGCGAGAGTATTAATGTAATTAATATTCAAAGTGATGTTAATAGTGAAGTAAATCAACCGTAATAAGGTACTTATACACTATATGAGTAACATATATTTATGTAACATAATTGGTGTACATTATATATACATATATCACTCTAACGAATTAATATGAAAAATCTAAATCGAATAAAGAACATATAATACTTTCGTATATTCTCTTATAATATTCTCATGTAAAACCGTGTTTCAAAAGTCACGCACATCCACATGGTAATCCTTGTTGCTTAAAAATAAAAAGAGTTGGGTGAGATTTCTGTTTCTACATGGCAGCAGGTTTCCCATCATAAGAAGTTTTGAACGTAGCAGTTTCAAAATACTTGTCCGATAGAGTCAGTTGAGCTCAATGGGTGAGTGAGTGAGTTAATATTAACGTCGCACTGTTCTTGAGCTCAATGGGAGGTGCATGATGTTTTTCCAAGAGCAAAGAATAGCCATCGTGGAATTTTATTTCACTACAAAATCTCATTGCCGAGTGATAAATGCATTTTTCAGCAGAAATATCCAGGCGAAACAGCACTAAATTAATCAACGATAACGCGTTTAGCGTAACGGTTCCGTGACACAGGATCGGTTGCAGACAGCGAACGATCGGGCGTCCAAACTGAAAACGAAAGTGGTGGATGTAGAGACAATAAAAGTCCAATGAAAAGACCATCCGTCTACATAAACATCATTACGGATTTCATATCCTTGCTTAACAGTGATGAACGATATCTTGGCTGCAACAAGACTGCGCAACGTGTCACAGATCACGGGACAGTACGGAAACGTTAACTGAATGTTTCGATGATCGTATCATTTCCAAAGGATTTTGGATACCACGTTGACCAGACTTGTCAATTCCGGATTTTTTCCTTTGGGGATATCTGAAAAATGTCGCCTTCAGGAATCGTCCCCATATGATTGATGAACTTAAAGAGTAACATCCTTCATGTAATATCGGACATTAAATCTCACACTCTTCGCGAAGTGTCAATTAACCTGGTACAAAGAGTCCAACTGTCTGTCCGTGGTCGCGGTAGCCGAGTGGTATAGGCATCGGATCGTGGCTGGCTTTGTCACGAGTTCGAGCCCAGTACCACTAAAGACCCGCCGTGTAGGGCAGCGATGCACGCTAAATCTGTCGAGAGCTGAAACGTCCTCCCGTTGGTGTGGTGTGGTAGTTAGGAGAGGGGGTGCCAGCTCAGGTGTCGTCCACGTCACTTGACCATGGTTCAAAATTACGTGGTCTGTCGCCAAAAGCCCTCGTGCAGCTGAACAGTGCGACGTTAATCTTCACTCACTCACCCAACTGTCTGTCCAGGGAAACGGACATCATTTTGAACATATACTGTGATTTCACCATGTCTGACACCTGACAACCGTTAAACCTTTGTCTGTCCTTCATTCTGTTTGTTAACATATAATTCATGTTTTTAAAACTCAACCACAAAGGTTGATGTGCGCGACTTTTGAAACACCCGGTACTTTCAGTATTATATGAGATCCATTTATTTACCTTATTTGCCTACTATATAATCAAAGACAACGGCACTTATGGAGTAAACTCCAGTCATGCGTCGGAGCAGACACACAGTTTTTTTTTTTAGACGAAAAAACATCAAGAAATGTGCTATTTATTTCGGAGTGTACATTCATCTTGATTCATACTTCATATTTTTGCCCTTATTTTTTATTTATTACAGAGCTATTGTAATATTTTATTAGTAGTTTTGAAGAACTAAATTATAAATTTTAGGAATAAAGGTTGCTTAGTATGACTTCATGACATCCAATTAACTGCGGTAACCGAGGGTGGCAAAGGTTGTCTAGTAGTCATGTTCACGGACTCATGGCTGGCGTGTTATGAGTTTGAACCCAGTACAGTTGAAAACCCTCCGTGTAGAGAAGCCACCGATGCACATTAAAATCTGTTAAGGATTAATGTCCCCCCGTTGATGTGGGGTGGTAGTAAGGAAGGTGCCTCTTCAGGTGTCGTTCTCGTCACATATCCCAGGATCAAAATGACGAGGTCCGTTGCCAATAGGATTTATGATACTCTACAACGCGACGTATAAATATAACTTTCATTTACTCAACACAATCAATTAACTGTGGTTTCCAAGTGACCTTAAGGTATCCGACCACGTTCGGAACCGTGATTTTAAAAAAGCGCATAAAAGGATAATTTTCATGATATTTAGTGTCACTTAGATTAGAATACATGTATAAAATTGTTTTAAAAACATTTTGACAAAAAAATATTTAAGTACAATATTTTTGCAAAAAATGAACTTAGAATAATCTTTTTTCAAAACGTTTTCATTTTATAAAAAATGCTTCTATAATAATTATATTTTGCTTATATAAAGTAAAGACTTCTCTCTCCAGAAAGTCTGAACTAGGACTTTTGAAAAATTCACATTATTTTCAGAGTTGCCACTAATTGAAATAATTATCGGCGTTTTTTTTTCTTAAAATTTCTTCCTCTGTTCTAATAAAATATGGATATATCCACTTCTAAGTTATATATTTCAAAAATTCTTGTTCAGCCTCTGTACAGAGGCCAAAGCT
Source organism: Trichonephila clavipes (assembly GCA_019973935.1). NCBI lineage: Eukaryota > Metazoa > Arthropoda > Arachnida > Araneae > Nephilidae > Trichonephila > Trichonephila clavipes. The sequence goes on along the minus strand of BMAU01018354.1, from coordinate 160,956 downwards.
ATATACAGGCAAAATATTATTATAATAGAAGCATTTTTCATAAAAGTTTGAAAACGGGTAATTCTATGTTCATTTTTTGTCAAAATATTGTAATTAAATAATTTTTTACTGTAATAATATTCTTAAAGCAATTTTATATACGTTTTCTAATCTAAGTGATGCTAAATTAATAAATATTAACCATTTATACGATTTTGCAAAATCAAGGTTCCGGACGTTGTCAGATTCCTTAAAACTCTCCCTTTGAATTAGTGTGTGATAAAGAACTTTAAATTCTTGATTGGCGTGGAAATTAAGATAGTGAGGCTCAGGCTATGGTGCTGTCCTCGCCGCTTGATCATGGTTCAAAATAACGAGGTCTATCACCCACTGCCCTTGTGTAATTTCAAAGTACAACGTTCATAAACCATCAATTGAATGCATAATTTATATTAATTTAAGTTTCATTCTACAAAACCCCGTTTTTGATGTCAAAAATTAGGAAATGTAAATTAATGTATTTATAATATTGAAAAAAGTTAAAAACTAATACAAGAGATGTGGCTATTAAATAACGAGACTGACACTATTTCAGAAAAATTAAGCATTTACCAAAATCCAGGGATTGTGTGTGACAGCTATTTTGCTTGTATCCTTCTCTATCGAATGCAGTACTTCTGGTTTCTATAAACAAATCCGAAGAGATGTAGTCTTCGTTCGCATCAAAGTAATGCTAAGTATAACAGATCAACTAATAGTTGTGAAATTTCACATAAAAATTGAAAAACTTCCGCTAAAACATAACTTATATATATTGAAATAAGTGTATGTAAGGCTTATCGCCTGCACATGTTTTTGAGTGGTTTAAGCTTTTTCAAAATGGCTGAAAAGACGTAGCAGAGGATTCACGCCCGGATCACCTTTCCTCATCAAAAACAGATGATTGCATCGAAAAACTCGGCAATCTAGTTCCATCCGACCATCAGTTCAGTACTCGTGCGATTGCTGAGACTGTTAGGAATTGATAAAAATTACGTACGGCAAATTTTGCATAACGATTTTTTGGCACAGAAAAAGTGTATGCCGAAATAGTGCCCGAAATTCTCACATTTGAACCAGAAGAAACTCGCAAAAATGTTTGTATTTTAATGCCATTGAAAATGACCCAGAATTGTTGAAAAGGATAATAACTTGTGAGGAATCGTTATTTTTTTACATGGGATCCTGAAAGGAAGCTCCTATCCCTGCATTAAAAAAGAGCCCTTCTTCACTAAAAGCAAAAAATGCTGGAATAAGCATATCCCAAATTCCTAGCAATGATGATTGTTTTTTCGATATTCTCGGGATTGTGTATTCTCATTTGGTTCCTGAACACCAAACTGTTAATCAGTATCACTTTCTTGCTGAAATCCTTGAAAGAATACGGAAGAAACGATCCCACAGAATTGTCATGGGTTCCACACGAAACCATTTCTCATTGTTTGTCAAGTTTCTAGGGATGCGACGACATTGAATTACAATTTCCTAAAAATAAAAGAACCAAGTTCGATTTGACTTTCGTTCGCATCATGGCTAATGTTAAATCAACTACTAGATTCAAAGATTTAACAACTCAGAGATTAAACGATCTCAACTAGACGTTGAAATTAAATTTATTGTTACAAAGTTTAATTTTACGATTACAAAAAGAAAACAATAAGCAAGCAGCACTCTCTACTGTCTTCCAAGCTGAGTCTCCGATTGGGTGTTCCCAATCACGCAGAGTTACATTTTATAAAATTTATTTCGTCCACCGACCCGAGAGATGCTAGACGCTCCCTTTCGAAAGAATGCGACCACATCCGGTCCAAGGTGAAAATATAGAAATTGCCAAAAAAAAAAAAAAAAAAACGGGGGCCATCCTGCCTCTTAGCACTAGCCAAGTACAGCGTTCCAGTATTATAACATCCGTTTTATTTGCTGAATCTTGGACCATATGACTTCTGTCTGTTTCTTAAGGTAAAATCGGCATTAAAAGGAACCTGATTTGAGTCCTTTAAAGCTGGGAAAGAGAAAGCGGCACGTGTCCTGAAGGAACTTACACAAAAAAACTTCCAGCACTATTTAGAACAATGAAAAATTCTCATGGAGCGTTGTAGGCATAGTGGAGGGGTGCATATTAAAGATGAAAATGATTAAATATGTTTGAAATCCAGATAAATTTTTTATAGCATCAGTCTTGTTATTTAATAGCCACACCATGTATGTAAATAATTAATGTAAGGATGAAACTTTATTCCATTACAATGCATTTACCTTGGACGACAATTTGTTTACATATATTCCATGTTTTTTTATGAATTAACAGCGTGGGGATATTTCGAGAATTTGCTACTTGACCCTTCTTGACTATAATGCGGTGCCCTATTACCATCAGTCTTTTCCCTGTGTCATCTGTTGAAGCTTCTTAATTGAATGCGGGAATAAAATAGTTCAAATATGAGCTCAGTCACTCAATACAAAAAAATATTTTGCGTGGGGATGAGTATTCAAATATTCTTCGATTGGATTGAAAATGAAATTAAAAATGCCAGTTCAAATTGGAATCGACCGTCAACAATTTTTACATACATATGAAACTGTCCATGGTGACAAAGCTCCCTTTTATACATGATTTTTATGATTCGTTTTTTGAATAAAATTCTTCTTAACATCAATTATTTATAAGCCTTTCCTAGACGGTGGTCTTGTCGAGGTTTCAAGTTAATAGGATCGGGGAGTGTAGAGTCTGAGGCAACATCTCGGCTTTTGTCCTCGTGATGGTTCCAAATGTTGTGCCAATAGTATAAGTGTAACATTGAAAAGGGCCAATAAGGGACAGTGTGCCGATGGGTAAATGACAACCCACCGAGAGTTCCTCTCCTACACCAGGCGCAGTTTAGCCAAAATTGGCTCTTGCGCCAATAACCCCAAAACTCACTCACTCACTCACTCCTCTCCTACACCCAATAAATTTATTATCAAGTCTGCTTTCGGTTAATGGTTAAGAATAGAACCCGAATTTGGAACGTTTTTTCAGATATAAAAGAAATGAAAAATTATTATATATAATATGATATTCTACCTACACTATCCTTTAGAGAGCAGCAGTTTTATCATACTTACCATTTTTAACCAAGTGGATTCATTTTTTCTGGTATAAAATATGTTTCGCATTTTTTATTCTACACCTTAAAGTTAAATGGGCTTTGCCTTCACGTATTAAAACAAAAAAGAAAGTATTCACTGAATATTTTGAAATTTTTAAAAACACTATATTGTGTTAACAGAGGTACGAGTTATAATATTGCAAATTTCCAAGGAAAAATTGGGTCATTATTCTGTCTGAAAATGTGCTTCGTGTTTAGTTAGAGTTCTCGCACTTTTACCGAGTGAGTGAGTGAATATTAACGTCGCACTGTTCAGCTATACGAGAGCTTTTGGCGACGGACCACGTCAGTTTGAACCATGGTCAAGTGACGCGGACGACACCTGAGCTGACACCCCCTCTTCTAACTACCACGCCCCACCAACGGGAGGGCGTTTCAGCTCTCGACAGATTTAACGTGCATCACTGCCCTACACGGTGGGTCTTTAGTGGTACTGGGCTCGAACTCGTGACAAAGCCAGATCCGATCCGATACCTATACCACTTGGCTACTGCGGCCGCCGTACTTTTACCGAAGACAGCCTTAAGAAATATTCCATTTCAATGTTTTGAAAAAGTGGTTCGAGGAGACGTGCATCATCTTTCACACATTTGGAAAATGACGAGGAACATTTAAAATGTGTAAAAAATAAGTGTGCAAAAATAGTTAAGATAATTTATATAAAAATTGATTTTAAAAAAAACTACAGCAAATGTGCAAAAAATGGAATGAGGGAGATTTATATAAGCTTGGCACTTTAAAGCTATTGGCGACAGATCTTCTAATTTTGAATCTCGGTCAAGTGACGAGGACGACACCTGATCTGGGGCTCCCCTCTCTCTTAACTTCCACACTACATCAACGGAAGAATGTTATTACAAAAAAGTGAAGCGCCTCCGTTAATTACATGTATCATGTGAGGAAAATTATTGAAAATATACATTTATTCATTTTTGCATCCAAATTAATTTTAGAAAAAACAAGAAAAAATATCAAATCTCAATTGCATTCATCTCATACTGTACTCTTCATAGTGTTTATTATACATTATAATTACATTAATCAATAAAAAATTTACTGCATTTTTTCCTGCCAATCTACAGTCTCGAAAAATTTTCACTATCGCTCATTTAAGACATAAAAAAAATGTACGTTTTAAAGTAGACAAGAGAGTATTGAATTGAGGTTTTCGATCTGTAATGATTTTATTTTAAAGAGAAAAACTCTTCTTTCTCCAAATATGCTTAATGCTTGTTTTCGTATCCAATTCGTAATTCACGTAATTTAACTTTACTTTGAACAAATGCGAGCAATGGACTTTGCACAATAAAGCAACAGGAAGCTATTCGGGTAGGACCTCTGTAAAATGATAAGGGCGACACTTGACCTTGTATCCCTCTCCTAACTACCACAACAACGGGTGGACAAGCCCCAATAGATTTCCCGTGCATCGGATCCCTCTACACGGTGAGTCTTCAGTGACACCAGGACTCGAACTCGTGAGACGTTGGTCATGAGTTGGGGTATCTAACCAATAGGCTACCACGACAACCATTTTGATTTTACTTTCATAGAACGCGGTTGGGATGCTTTTTTTAAAAAAAAATGCAAACACAACACGCGTCTAGTATGATCAAGTTCCTTTATATATATGTGGGAATCCAACCGAAATCTTCCAAAAAAGTTAGATTCTTCAGATAATGGGGGGTTATTGGCGTGGTGTCTAGGGTTTTTTTTACGATGTACTGATTAACTTTGAAAAAATAGACAACATAATTTTAAGAAAGAAACTTGTTGCAAACTAAATAATTTATTATGAATTTTAGGGGAGCATCAATAGGGGGAATATTTACAGAATGGAAATTAGATAGGCCTATTTTAAAGAATAGGAATGTTTCCTGTGGGAGGACGGTCGAGATGAAATTATGCGGTGCTATTGTAACTGTCGGCGAACGGGCGCTGAGGCGCGAAAACGTTGTTTCGTAGTGAAGGTTTAGTGGGACTCTAGATGGCGTTGATGTGATTCAATTGCCGTCATCTGCAAAGGATCTAGCCTTTTACACATGGGATATCCTACATATATGTTGCACTTTAAGGTTCTTTCACTTTTTACTTGTTCTTTGATCATTTGAATCATATAATTTGTTAATATATATCAGTGATTCCCAAAGGAGTCTATATAGACCCCTAGGGGTTTATGATGACCTACAAGGGGTCTACGTCAGTGAAGAAATAATTTGGAGGTCCATGAGGTGTAAATGGAGGGGTCTACGATAGCCGAAACCAGATCGTGACTTTAATTTCAAAAGAAAATTTAATCAAGTGTAAACCAGATTTACCTATTTAACAGCTTTGTTTACTAAATTTACTGGGGTTAATTTGTAGTTACAAGACGACAGTATAAATTTTATTAAAAAAGGGCCATCTTTTCAGTGTTTCTTGTGTGTGTGCCAGAAACAAGCTATAGGAATATGAAACTGGACGTCGCAAATTTTCACAGACAATTTGCCAGAAAAAAATGACGTTTAAATATATTTTCAACATTTAAAAACCCTTTATTCAGATTTTGAAACTAGGTTTGAGAATGCTTTGACTATGATAATATCACAGTAGATGATAATATCACAGTAGATAATGAATTCACGTTGCCACATTTAAAAAAATGTCTGATTACAAAAGTAACTGATTTTAATAGCCCTAATGAAGATCTAAAATTAAAGTTTAGAAACGAATGTCACAGCAATTTTGGCTTTAAAAAGATATACCTGTTATTTATCTCGAATCGTGGAACATCTCAAGAATGTTTTTAATTGCTTTTCCCAGAGAGGAGGAGTTTCAGCGCGCTTGCCCATCTCCAAAATAAAAACAGAAAGAAAAAAAAGAAAGATTAGATACTACTAACCGAGGAGACTGAGTTAAACCTTAAAAGATTAAAGCAAAACGTGTTGCCTCTATAAACTACAGCTAGAAACATAAAACGTTTAATGTGTGTGTGTGTGTGTGTGTAAGTAGTGCTATACCAGCTGTTAAAAAAATTAAGTTAATAAATTTAGAAAAATTTAACTTTAGGTAAGAAGGGGTCTAGACAAAACCTAAAAACATAGCAAGGGGTCTATGAGACAAAAAAGTTTGGGACCCCCTGATATATATGAACCAGTCCCCAAAATCTCACAAATGAAAAAAAAAAATCAACACACTTGATAAATATATTGATTTGATATAGAAGAACCAAAACTCCCTTTATGTATTAATAAAAAAGTGTTTTTAATAATATTAATTATTGATTTATTTTTTTATTTTACATCATTTTGTCTCAGTGCAAAGGTTATTCTTTTTTGAGAAAAAATTACTTTCTTGCAAAAAAACTGAAAACCGAAAAAGTTTTAAAGAAGTTTAAGAGAATTAAAAGAGAACGAATAACATCTTTTTTAATTATATAACTATATAATCCCTCTGTTAATAACTGTTCATAATTTGCCATTAAAAATAAAAAAATAATAATAATAAACAAATAAAAAACTATATAATCGAGTAATTGGTACCGGAATATTAAGTTTTATTAGTTGAGAGGTTATTTTCTGCTTTCTTTATAAAAATAACATTACTTTTGGGATATTTTTCGTTTTTTTTTAATATTTAAATATTTTTAATATTATTATTATGATAATGTTCAATATTTTTTGAAAGTATGTTTCTTGATTTATCAACTTCATGCTGCAATAAAAATTCAATTTTTGTTCTTGCAGAGCAGCTACCGTTGAAAACATATTCGAATGTTTCGATTTTTTCAAATGCTTGGAGCTCATAATTTAATTTGAAACAATTTTTAGTACACAAAATTCAAACATTGTTTCATAAGTTTTATTTAACTTTAATTTTAAATAAATAGACACACAGAATATGTTTCTTTTTATTTTAATTTAAACTAATTTTTATCGCCTTTTATATGACTCGGTTCGTTTTATTGTTATCCAAATCGGGGCTTATTTCGCGGAGACTACGCGCATGCACACTTGTGCGATGTCGACTCTCCCGGCGTCAGGGCGCTGTTCCAACAGCCTTCCTCCACCCCCGAACGAGCAAGCGCTACCTTCATGCCCTCGGTTGGTGATTTTTTTCAGTTGAAGCGTCGATCTCTCGCCGGTAGGATACGACGATTTCTCAGTGCTCACCGGAAGTCCCTCCAGAACTACTTCCGGTCGATCTTCGATCCGAAACCGATACACACCCCCTCTGGTGGTCGCGCCGAGAGAAAAGGTGTTCCACGGAGGTGCCTTTTGTGTGTTCCTTTTCAGACACAAGAATCGTTTGGATATGTTTTAGGCCTACTTTTGTTTGAAACTCGCAAAGGATTATCGTTTGGAGGTAAGTGACTAGTATTTCTGCTTATCGTTTGGCTAAAAATGAATCACTCCTTCCTCTCCGAGATCTTTCTCTTACTCCATCATCATCCTCTTTCTCTCTCACTCGGTTACGGTTGTGGAAGATGAAAATGAGATGGTGGGGTGGTCCACCCTCGCTAAAGGTCGCCTATCAGGTGTTCAGGTCCCCCCCTTTTTTTTTGCTCCCGATTGTGTTTCAGTTTTTGTTTCGAATAGGAGTTGTTAAAATTTCTCTCGTGATCTTTCAGAGAAAAATAATGACTTACGAGATGTTCAACTCACAGGACAAGAAAATCGAATGATTCACTATACAATCAGCAAATGATCTTAAATCATTTTTGTTTCAATGAAAGGGAAATTGCATTTGATTTTAGGGTAATTAGGGATTTTAGGTAAACAACGTTTGCTTCCTTCTTGTATTTAAATGAATGCACATATTTCATTTGATTAAAAAAAAAAAAAAACTTCTGTTTTTGGCTATTAAGAGCGTGAGAGAAATAGCAAAATACAAATCGGCTCATGAGTATAAATAAGGAATGTCATTTTATTTGATATTTTTTTCCATTTTAATCTTGGAGTATATACAACTTTTTGAATTCAATTATTATAACCAAAATCATATAAAAAGATTAAGAACTTGAAAGAATATCGAATGGGATTGGCTGAAACTTGACTTAGAAAGAGACTTTTGATACAACATGAAAGATATATCTAGATATTTTGGCATCAGAAACCATTCGTGGCAGTATTTTAATTTAATCATTATATGTTTAAAGATAATTTAAAATCTACGGAAGAGACTTTTAAATTTGTACCAGGTGACATTAACTATATCAGAAATATCAGTGTGCTATAGGCGGGGTCTGTAATGGAAATTGAATGTAATTGGTTAGAGAATCAAAATGTGACATATTAGGAATTAAAACAAACCAAACAATAGACATCACTTCATGCAAATTCGTTTGTGAGTTGCAGATGAGAGCTGTTATGTATCCTTGAGGTTATTAGATAGGACACATCAATTGATAACTTTTAGAAATGGTTTATGGAAACATTTTGCATAAAAAAGATACGGTTGGGCCAATTTTATTTAAATAAAGAAATTAGTTATTTTTATGTAAAGAAATATTCTCACGTAGATTTTCATTAAGAATAGATTTTTAGAATGTCTTAGCCTCCTCACCCTCCTCACTAATAAGAAGCAATGCCTATAATCTTCTACACACACACAAAATTAAATTCTCTTGAAGAATTTCACACTTAAAAATATATGGGACTAGAAATATATTTTTTTCCAAGAAATATTGATAACTATGCATTAAAAGCGAGTTATTCTATGAATATTCATTTTCCAGAAAAAAATCTATGAAGGAAACATTATAGTATTAAACGTCAGTTTTAAATGAAAATTTTATTTTATTATATATTCTGCGATACCATGTGTTGCATAGAAACTTAAGTAGCATCTTTTATTTTCTATTTAATTTTAATATTTAGATCGTATAAGATATGTAACTTTTCTTTCGAAATATTAAAAACAAAAGTAGCTGCGACATTAAAGATAATATCTTTTTGTTTTTAATTGGTTTCTAAACATTATTTTCTTTGAATTAAAGTAAAATATATTTCGAATTCATATTAATTCTAATGATACTCAATAAAGCTTTATGAGAAATGTAATTATTTCTGTCAAAATGATGTTGATAATATAATAACTTATTGTAAAACAGTACTTCAAGAAACTTCTATTTCAAAGTACGCGTTTATTCTATTTGTTTATATTCAGAGTCTGATCGTCTAGAATTGACGAATGCAAGCAGATCGAATCTATTTTTATTTTAGAAAACGATAAACGATTCGAATCGAATTTTTGGAGGCATATTTTTGAGAAAATAAACCACCTTGATTTTATTCGTTTGCGCCTAATCGAAGAAGATGAGTGAGAAAAATTGTCTTTTAATGAAATATGTGTTCTAATCCATATTTAGGCTTATTTATTGAAATCAATACCGAAGATTTTGAATTCCTTGAGACTGTGCTTCTCGTTTTTAAATTGTTTCCTAGTTCTTCAAAAAATGTTCCACTGTTATTGGATTATTGTTTATTGCAACGAAAACAACGAAAAACATCTAATGACGAAATGGCACTTTTACAATTTGAATGTTATATTAAAATCATGACAACATCAATCTGCCACTACGTAAAAATAACTATAATGAGGCATACTAATTCTAGTGCTTCTTTTAAATGTAATTATATATCATGTCACATGCAATTTATAATAAAATATATAACCATTAATTTTCACTAATTTTGATTTAAGTAGAGAAGCTAGCGTTTATTTCAGAATATTTAAGATTTGTTATATTTATGTATTTTCTTAACATTCTGAGAGAGAATCATCAGCATTTTTATTGAAATATTTGTACATTATCTTTCCGTTTTTAGATTAGCTTTTTTTCTAGTGCAATGGATTGCAATCGCTACAAAAGTAAAAACTTGTTATACCACTTGAAAAGAAAATCTGGCTTCATTTGTAAAACAAAATTGATATTTGACTTGTGCTGAATAAATCAAAACCTTATCATTTTTAAAAGATAATAAGAATAATTTACGAATGCAAAATATCTTTTGGAATTGATATTTCAATCCGAAGATAATCTGTTACACGAACTCTTGCTATTTGATCCTTCTTACTTAAATTATAATTGGTTTGGATCGGTTAGTAACGCATACAGTAGGAAATTTTTAACAAACACTAGACATTAAAATAACGAAAATGTTACATTTTAAAATATTTCAAAAATATGTAATTTTTGATTTGATAGAGCTGGAAGGACTGAAGGCTAAAACTCAAACTTCAAGTTTAAATGTGAAAATTATTTAGTGTGAATTAAAACTGCCTTTGCCAAATGTAAAGGAGTCGGAACATATTTTCAGACAGGAAAAGTGTCTAAATTTTCATTAATATTCGCAGCGCATTGTAATTAATACGTCTGTTTACAATGTCCCACTTCTAAAACATATGTAACAAATATGCAGTTTTTCCTTTCAAATGTGAGATGTAAACTCATTTAGGAAGAATTTTTTTTACCTGAAAAAATGGATTCATCTACTCAGATAAAAATGAAGAGGACATTAAAATGCACTGTTATATCTCTATGGGATAGCGAAGAGAAAACGCGATATTAATATTGGAACATTTTCCACCTGAAAAAACAACGATCCGATTTTGAATCCTATTCTTTAACGTTACTCAGAAGCCGGCTTAAATGAATATTAATGAATCAAATATAGTCAAATCAAAGGAAAAATAAATTTTAAACTTTGTGGTTTATATCAATTTTAAGAAATAAGTATTGTTATAATTAGCACAAAGCAAGAAATTTATGATGAAATATTCATTTATAGAAATCATTTTGATAATTAGTTCGCGTTTTAATAAAAAAGATATGTGTATATCAAGCTGCATCGATTAAAAAGTGAAACGTTTTTGTTTGTTCTATTTTAAAACAAGATTTAAATTAAAAAGGTATGTGGTACACTATTATTTTATATTTGTTGACATTGAAGATTCAGAAGAATTAAAAGTAAAAAAATAGTAAGAGCATTTGTTACTGAACGGATTAGCTCAAATTAGTTTTCATGTGTGTCTTTTTTTTACCTGTATAATAATCGGATAAAATTAAGCTGATCTGGAATCCTATGAACATCCCCCCCCCCATATTTTCGTATTTAAAAAGTAAGTTTTAACAAGCCGTATAGTGTTTATATTCAAGAAAATAATTCGTAGTGTTAATATTCAAGAAAAGAATTTCGGTGAAACTTTTACTGAGGTTTTTGATACAATTTTACAAATTTAAGTAAAACTCAACAATACTTTTGTGAGTTTCAAAACTTTACTCCTAATGTGTTCTTTGGTATTTTAACTTGACATTTTTTTGAATTATTTTCAGATACATTAAACAACTTTAGGGGTCGATTTTTTTTTTCCGTTTTGGAGAAAAAACATGTGGATATATGTTTTAAAATTCAATAAAAACCCAATATATATCTTCTACACAATTTACTTTTCTCTCTCTCTCTCATATCTTTCAAAAAGTATATTTAAATTACTGCAAAACGGATTCCTAATTTTGATACATACAGTGTTTGCTTATTTTGAGTTTTTATTTGTTATTAATTATATTAATTAACTTTTTTCTGTTTTTTCTATATAATAAAGTTATTATTAAATATTTGTAGAAAAAGTAGCATTTTAAATGCACTGAAGTTTCGAAAACAAACATATTGAGAAAAACCAGTTGAAAGGTTTGAGCTGTAAGTAATACCGAAAAAGAAACCTGTGCTTCTCTCTCCAAGTCATTTGATGCCGTTTTAAAATATTACACGTGCATCTTATATTTAACTGCATTTTCGTATCTTTTCTGTAAATATCTTTATAATTTATCTTATCTTTCAAAGTTTCACTAGTGCCTAACTAGAAAATTTTAAAAAAATTATAAATAAATAAAACAATTTCACATATTAAAATATTATATTTGTATGAAAATAAATGATTTATAAAGAACGCATAATATTAAATAATGAGTATCTATTGTCTATGGCATGTAATTATTTATATCCAAAAAAAGGAGGGGGGTATGTGATCAGGTTGTAAAATTTATTAATTTACATGTTTCAATTCACTTTGTCCATCTTTAATAATTATTCATTCAAAAATAATATATGTATATATATATATATATATCCGTCGAAAGATAATAAATAAAATAATATTAGTGAACAAAAATTTAAAAAATCAAGTGTTAAGTCATTTTAGTGTACCGAATCCTTTTTAAACCATCAACTTACAAATTATTCGAACTGTATTGTGTTCAAGAATAATATTCTTCCTTAATTCAAAATAGAATTAAAACGCATTTGAAGACCATTTGAAATAATTTCAGTAACTGTTTTGTGTTTCTCAGTTGTACGAAAATATAACACACTATGCATTAAATGTGGAACCGTAAAAAATGACCTAAAGTGGTTTTATTTCCTGAAAGAAAAATATGTATAGCAAAGATAAATATTGATTGGGAAATCTCTGTCAAATTAGTATTTAATGTTTTAAAACGTAACAATAGAGCGAATTAATTTATGAACCGATTTTAAAAACTAGAAATATAATCCATGTAAGGGTTTCAGATGGTGCTTACAATGTAGCAACTGAGAAAAGGAGTAATTTTTCACGGATAATTTTAACAAAACCCGCCTTCGTAATTACAGCCTACACTCGACCGTGTTTTGTAATTGATATGCGTAAATCGTGTTTTTCCAAAGAAATTATTCAGTAGTTCTTGAGAAAATTTTCTTTGTATCGCTTCGATGTAAATTAAAATGCCGGGTAGTAAATATCACGATAATATACAAAGCATCGCGAATCAAAGTCTTTCCGTGAAAATTGTTAACTTTTTAACCCCTTTTAGTAGTGAGAATAACACACCCTTTGGAATTTCGAATGTTCTTTATTACTCTTGGTTTGTTGTAAGCCAGAAGTCTAATATTATATTCAACTGATAATTTAGAAAGTATCGTACATTTCTCATAATAATATACATATTTATATAAAAATTATTCTAAGCGGTTTTTTCTGTGATGCAACCGGTGGCCGCGGTAGCCGAGTGGTATAGGTATCGGACCGTGGCTTGCTTTGTCACGGGTTCGAGCCCAGTACCACTAAAGACCCGCCGTGTAGGGCAGCGATGCACGTTAAATCTGTCGAGAGCTGAAACGTCCTCCCGTTGGTGTGGTGTGGTAGTTAGGAGAGGGGGGTGCCAGCTCAGGTGTCGTCCACGTCACTTGACCATGGTTCAAAATTACGTGGTCCGTCGCCAAAAGCCCTCGTGTAGCTGAACAGTGCGACGTTAATATTCAATCAATCAA
>BMAU01018354.1:0-142500 GCA_019973935.1 Trichonephila clavipes | reverse complement strand
GGCATGATTAATTGGCAGTTAAAGGGCATTTCTCCTATTCTTGCGAAATGCTTTTATTGTTTTGTAATAAATATTATTCTGTACTTATACGAATGATAATGACAAATAAAACTCTTATAAGGATGCTACTAATTAAAGACATTTCATTTCCAATTTATTTAAACTTCATTACTTCATTATTTGCATCTTCAATTTCAAATATCTAAAAAAATAATTGAATAGTGTTCCCTATAAGCACATATCTTCATCAACAGGGGGAAACTAAATCTACCTTTCTACAAAATTTGAACTAAGTCTGTCACCCCAAGACCTTGCTTGTAAGACTGAACGTGTGGCAGCAGTAGCTAAATGATCATAGTGGTGAACTCGTAACCGATGGAACATTCGAATCCTGATGTAACCAAAAGCTCATCGTATAGAGAGTAACAACTGTCCTCACATTGGAATGGTGTGGAAGTTAGGTGAGGGGAAGGCCTCGGTTACATGTTACCCTCGTCCCTTGACACACGGTACGAAATTGCAATGTCCATTACTCATTAATTATTGAAATTCTTGATTCGTGTAAGACTAGATGCATGCAAAATCTCAAAAACTTTAGATCCAGTTATAATACGGTGCTTTTTAATTAGTATCATTGTCGTTTTAAAAGAGTATAGAGGAACACTAAATTTGTAAATATTTATTTAATTAATTATTTCTAAGCCCTTAGGTTCATCAACGTGCCAAAGAAATTTCTCAATGTATTTGTTTTATATTTCGAGTTTCTAGGGATTGCTACCCTACCCCAGAATCATAAGGAAGATTCAAAAAGGACAATGCTTAACTACAATATACATTAAACTCAGTGACGCAACAGCCCATTGGAGGGCCAAGACCTACTATGCCCCTCTCAGTTTTCGTGACCTTGGGCACTGAGGTGCATGAGCAGGTGTTCCAGTTAGTCTATCATTCTGACGAACAACCCCAGTGTTTAGTTCCCAAGGAAGCTTGGTACTCGTATATCAACCCACTGCATGGATTCAAGGAACTTATCCCAGCCCTCGGGCTTGAACCTTGGACTTATAGCATGGAAGCACAATACCACTGGGCTTCAAACTACGATATATCTTTTACGCCTGTGTAGTTCTGGTTACGAACTCGTGGCTGGCGTGACTCCCTGGTGTCACAGAACACCTGTCGTGTAGAGGAGGCTGATGCACGTCAAACCTGTCAAGCTCAAACTTCTCCCGTTGGTGTGGTGTTGTAGTATGGAGAGGGGGTGCCAGCTCGTCGTTGAATTTACCGAGATTCAAAGTTATGAGGTCCGTCGCCAATAGACTTCTCGTTTAGCTTTTTATCCATGTTTCTCTCACTCTCTGTATATATAAGTGGATATCACAATTTTCATTTCCTCAGAATATTTTTTTTAATTCATTTTTCCTTCTAGAAACAGTTTTCCATTTCTATTTTAATTTCTTAATCAAATGTTCTCTACTTTGATTTTTAATTTCGCTTGATTTATTGTCCATTTTACTTTCTTTTTCGTATTACATTTGATCTTGCTTCCTAAAGTACATGTGATACACAAATTGTTTTTGTTTTTGAAATAACTTTTTAAGAAATTTTTAACGCGTTTTCGAAGATTTTTTTATTTCCTTTATGAAAATTTATTTCGAATAAATACTGCGATAGTAAAACGCTAAAGAGATGTCATTTTTATTCTGGGTTACGGTCAATCCCCTTGGAACTCGTGCCAAAAATCATACGCAAAGCTTTTTCCTGGCACGTTGACGAATCTAGGGGCGCTTGTAAATAATTAAATAAACTTTTAATTTTTCTTTCCCTTTTTTTATTACATTTTATGACAATGAATCTTGGCGTTGCAATGTATTAGAAATAAAGCACGAATACAAATAGTGCCAAGTTTTGAAAAGAGAAAAAAAGAACCTTGTTTTATTATCCTCAATAATAAGAACAGTTAAGATGTTCATCTGTATATACCCCATTTTTTAAAAAAAAATAACAAAAATTTGTGCGTGTACTTATGAGACCACACGATAGAAGTGAAAACGTTTGATTTATTCTGGGCAAGAGAACCCAATTGTTCAGTTGCACTACGTTTTCTTTTACGACATTTTCACATGCAGGGGTTAAGAAGTTCTCTTTTTCGTGCCCATGCATCGGTGCATTTGTTTATTTCATCTGTTTTCTGTAAAAGGCAATGTTTAAATAATTATGCATTCTTAAATATTTATATATGTTTCCTTCCTATTTTTATGTCAATTAGTTTCATTATTTAAAAATATTTATATGTAAATTATTTTTATATAATATATATGTTTGTAAGTTCGGAAGCAGAGTTTATAAAAGATCCACTCTCTTGTGTTGTTTTGTTTTTATAGTTTATATGATTTATTTTCATTCAAGATTATTTTAATTCTTCGATACGTGCAAAGATACGCCATCATTTTTTTGTTATTGACGGTTTTAAACACACATTCTGCTTTAGAATATTTTTTAAATTCTTATTATGCGCATTTGTTAGAAATAACAGATATTTTGGCTGTAAAATAACAAATGGATAAAGTATTAAAAGAATTTTTTTTGACAGAATTTGTATTTTGAGATAATACAGGAGGCATCGAGTCAAAATCATTTCGAAATGAGTGTTCCATTGACGCGTTTCACATATTCCTTCCGCTTTGAGTCAAAACCGGATTAATAATTCATTGAAGTGATGAAGCAATACTAAATAAGGGTAAATGAGGAAATAATTGGACGACTTGAGACACCTCGATGTATCATCATTTTTAGAGTATTGTATTCTTTTCTTTAGAAAATTTAATGAATAAGACTTATTGAGAAATAAATTTGTGTGACTGAATTATGAAACAAACGCTTCACAAATTGTTTAAATATTTTTATGAAGGAAGGATCTTTGGGGAAAAAATTTGACTTTTTCAACCGCCTTCCAATTCTTTAATATATTTAGAATTAACATTAGAATAAATAGTTATTTAACATTGGAATGAATATTTTATTTACGATATTCACATCATTAACAGAGAATGAATACTTATTCTTTGTTTTAGTGGAAGTCTGAAACAGCACATAGTCTTTTATTTATAAAAATTTTAACAATTTTTGCTTTTTTTCCGAAGTCAAATGTTATTTTTTTCCGTTGCTCTTTTTTCATAATCCTTTTTGCATGTTGTTTCGATTAAGAGAGAATTAGTCTGTACTTTTTATAAGCGCTAGGATTAATATAAACAGATTATATATTCTTTATAAATAAATTAAAATTCTTAACAGAACTGAAATATTTTCAAGAGTATTTTTAGCATGCTTTTTGCCCTTTGAGATTTTATGGGAATTATAATGAAAGGAGAACTTAACATGTGTGTAATAAGATATTGAAATAATCGCTGGAAAAATACTTTTAACTAAGGGATTATTCAAACTATAATGTATTGGTGTAAGATGTACGGGTGTAACAAGTTTCATATGTACTCTTTGTTTAATGAAAGTCTCACGCATAAGTTTTCATTTTGTCGATGCCTGAATCCAAGTCCTTTACTTCCGAAGACATGCCGTGTAGAGGAACTGTTTCTGGTAAAAAAGAAGTAGATATTCAAAGTTCCCACGATGGAGTGAGGGAAAAATTTGGATAGTGGGGTATTAGGAGCTAAAGTGGCGTCCTCGTCATTTGAACGGGACTTGATTTTTCTTAAAAGTAATGAAGAATATCGCCAATAGCCCCAGTATTGTTTCGAGAAAGGCGAATTTATTCATTAATAATTTATTCGTTTCTAAAAAGAGTTAAAAAAAGAGTAAAATAATGAAAGTATTTTAATTTTCGTGCAGTATATAATGTATAATTATTAGAATTTCTGAATTTAAGGGCATGTTTCTATTAAATAACGTATTTACTAAGATGATTTATCAAAATGATATTTTTGATATTAAAAATCTGTGTTCAAATAAGTAGAAAAGTAGTGGGATTTTTGATAATCATGTTTAAAACTAACACATATAAGTTATATATTTATTTTGATAACAATTTTTTATTCCAGGTGTAATATTTAAATGGAATGTTAGCCAGCATCCAAATTTCTAGTATACAAAAAATACATTAACTATTTTATATCAGAAATGTAAAATTACTTTATTTTTGTAATTATACTAGCGGTCCCGACAGACGCTGCCTGTACGCACGTCTTAAATCCGAAAATTACAAACTTTGAATAAGTTGTAACAATCTGGACCATTTTGGTGAAACTTTTTATAAAGAAAGTTACTAGAATACCTGACATCACGTTTACAGTTACCATAATTTGACCTATCGATTGCGTGTGAGTATGTATTTACTATGAACTGTTGAATATAGAATCTATTCTGAATAGAAACTTAAACTTGTTTTGATTAAAGGGTAAAAAAGATAAAACTCGAGCTATTTTCCTAACAGGTGTATTTTTTTAATGCACAAAAAATAAATGTATCGTAATGCCATTGAATGTGCAATGTTTTTGGTTAATCCTTGAGGGGTATAAACAAACAAATGCGATAATTTGCCAAACCTCGGACATGCAAGCAACATATAATTAGCCCTGCGAAAAGCAAGGGTTTTCTAAATCTGAGCCACAAATTGTCATTGTGACTTATTAATGGTCATAGCAAATATCAAGCGAATTAGAAATTGCAAACACTTAATTGGATTGGTGAGTCTGAAAGAATCATTTGGATCTGTGGTAGAACTACAACTTCACATTGAAGTTTGCCGCTCAAAATAGTGGCCTCAAGAATATTGCCCACGACTTTTTACGAACAATCGCGTGCCCTTACATAATTTTGGCACATTTTTAACTAATTGCGATATTGGACCAAATTGTGAATCTAAATCATTCCTGAATCCACTTGAACCCACACAAAAAATATCTAAATCGGTCCAGCCGCTTAGGAAGAGTTCAGTCACATACACACACACAGAAGAATTATATATATAAAGATATTTGCCGTATCGTGGCGAAATGAATAATTTTTCTGTTACTGTAATTATTTTTTGTCTGATTTTGATAGAAAAGTTAGATTGCAATTTTAAAAACATCGAAAATATTGGAAAATTCTCCCCACTTCTTTCTTTTTTTCTTGCCGCGTATTAGCAGAATAAACAGAACACAGGGGTAAAACAGTTATTGCGTTTTAAGGTTTATAATTAGTATCTTTTTAACTAATTGTGATATTGGACCGAATTGAGAATCTAAATCATACTCGAAGCCACTTGAACCCCCCAAAAAATGTCATCCAAATCGGTCCAGCCATTTGGGAGGAGTGAGTCAGTCACATACACACACACAGAAGAATTACATATATAAAGATTAATTAAAAACCTTAAAAAGCATGATTCCTCTGCATTTTTGTAACAATCAATCAATCAAATTGGCTGAAAATCGATTTTGGACGCCAACTTGGTCATTTTTATAACAACGTTGTTACAACAATGCAGGTGAATATTGGGTTGAATGTTTTTAATTAATATCTTTTTAACTAATTGCGATATCGGACCAAATTGTGAATCTAAACCATTCTCGAATCCACTCGAACCCACACACAAATTTTCATCAAAATCGGCCCAGCCGTTTAGGAGTTTAGTCACATACACACGCACAGATTTTTATATGTAAAGATATGTATAGTTGTGAGAAATAACTCACCTTTACTGAGCAAAATACATATATATCGTAAAAAACTGGGGGTTTCCTCCAAATTATTGCGACTATTAATATCAGTCATTATCATTGATTTAGTTCTTAAAAAAAGAATTATGTCATTTTCTAAACAAGGCGCTGTTTTTGTAGCGTTTTCTTTATTTGAAATCTTTTGGAATCTTGGAATATCTTTTCAAAGTTAAGACAATATTTCTTTCGGAAACTTCGTTTTACCTAGATCTCTCTCTAATATCATTCACCTGGGGGCTTACTTCTTTAGGAATTGCAGCTTCAGGTAACGCAACCTCGTGATGACTTAGCGATCTTTCTCTAGTTTCGACCTTTTGGTCGAGAGCAATAATTTCTTCCTCCCTTTTATATCTGGAGATTAAATATAGAATAGTAACAATTTTCTTTCACACGCTGTATTATTAGGAAATTGAATAACTCTTGGTGCATTGTGACCAAATATGGATTTAGCACCGAAAGAAACCAAGCAATTATCAGTCAGATTCTTGATTAATTTGTTTCGATTATTTACTAAAATTGGAAGTAATGTGATAAATATTGGAGATGGATCTCGTGATTTTGAGTCCCGCTCAAGAAACGAGAACGAAATGGCTCTCTAAACTTCCTCTCTACCTTCAGGATATAGAGCAGGGTTCGGCAACCTTGTAGTTGTGGTGTGCCAAACCAATCGGGTCGAAACTATTTGAAACAATACAATTCCCTTGGTTATGCATACAAAGCTAGGGAATAGACATCAGATACAGATTTATAGTTGTATTATATATGAATTATGCAACATATTATATTCATTAACACAAACATTAGGCAATATAAAATATAACTATTGCTTCAACACAAATAAAAAAAACTAAAATAGTAATAATGTAAAATTGAAATTAAGTATTCTAAAAATGCAATAAAAAATTGAAGTATTCCTTTGAAATAGTTAACTAAAATATTAGAATTTTAATGCTAATCTTTTTTGTCCCTGCAAAATTCTACTTTACATCACAATATCATTTGTATAATTTGTGACTTTGAATTTGACTTATGATTCTGAGCACATCAAACTCTCTTCCAACAATTAAATCGCTTCGGCAGTGACGTACAGCAATTTAAAATAGCTGGTGGTTTATCGACAGAGTTGTCTTCTAGATATTTTCACAATTCGTAAATATTGTTTTCAATAACTCAAGATCTGTTTTCACAACCCAGCAATCAGTGATGTTTCCTTTTACTAGAATTACACAATCGTTTCAATTTGAATTGAATATTTAGTTAAGAATAAGTCACATTTAAACACAGGATGATTTTTTTACCTACAAGTAAATTACACAAACTACGCGTAATCAGATTCAACAGAATCGTTTTATTGTAAAGAATTGAAAGTAAGAAACAGGCTTTATGCTTGAGGCACATAAAAAGGAGAAACAGAAAAATTTAGCTTTATCTCATTACTTTGTAGATATCCACTAAAAACTTCTCCTCGAGCCACATGTGGCACGCGTGAGATAGGTTGCCAACCCCTGATGTAGAGCCTAAATATCAGACCCTTCATGTGTACGAAGGATCTAGTGAAAATTGTATTAATGTCGCATTATAAAGCAATACGAGGGCTGTTGATGACCGCGGTCCATATGAGAGGACCAAATGGCCCCAAGATTCAACCTGCAGCAGAATTTTCTTCCCCCAGCATTTGTCTAAATAACTAATTTGGGGGAGATAAGAATTTCAGCTCTATATTCGCTGCGCATGCGTTACAAAATGTTTCATCAACCTTTCTCGCTCGTGTTTATCTTTTATTAACGTAAGGATCAACATAATGAGAGTATCACAAGTATTTTATTTTCAAAGTAAAACTTCTTTACCCACGCTTGACTTGGGGAGTAAGCTGATGAATGCGTGACGAGAGCGTTACGAAAAGTGTGATCGGGCGAGGTGAACGGAAGTGGAGAGGGAGATATAATTTAGCGAGGATAGAAAGAGAATTACGTTTCGTATATTACTGTAGTGCTCACTGTGTTTTGGACGATGGAACAAACATTATAATGGTAGTTTACATTTCACCCAATAGCACATTTAATATCAAAGGGTTTTTTTTTTATATAAAAGACTTCTGATTTACGGTCGAGTGGGCTCTGAAGAATTAGGAGAAAACTATTACACATTGCCACTCATTTTAGCAGGAGATTTCAATGTTAATTTTGCGTCCGAAGATGGACAACTCTTGGTAAACATTCTACAAAAAAAATTAGATCTACAAATGAATAATAACCGAAATGAACCTACCACAAGACATGGAACAACAATCGATGCAGTTTTATGTAGATATCTTTCTAATTTTCATTTGGAAACAAATGTATCTTATTCCTCATACCATAAGCCTATTGTTTCGGTCTTACAATCAACCACAGTAATTACTGATGTATCCGATAATGTGAAAATAACGAATAAATAAAAATCTATTCGACAGTATAAATTTATCGATTTAAAACCTAATAAATTTAAATATCTGTAAAAAATTAATATATACATATGAATATACATGTGTATTATACATATATAAACACACATACTTATAGCTGGAGCTACAGAAGTTTTACTTCAGTCGTGTGGTGTAAAGAACACTCGTTTCTTTTTTTTAACTGCCCTTCACGTTCAGACACCTTTCTTGCCGGTCAAAGCATGCACTTCTGCCGTTTATCTCACAGTCACAATTTTTCACCCCACGCCACCATAAAGATTTGCCTTGTATAATATTTCACTCTAGGACTTGAAATAGGTTAAAAAGACAGTTAACGCGTCTGATATGGAAAAAGGAGGTAATTTGAGTGAACGCTTCTTTCGGGTGTATAGCGTCGCTCTAATCGCATCTATTATACAAGAAATTGCACGAGTTTATCTGATTCATCTCCAGCGTCAACATGACATGAATGCTAACGTGTTCTTTTTGTTTTCTAACTGGTTATTTCTTGTTGGGGGGTGCAATACGCATGATCAGGTTTTCTTTAGTAGTGTTACAACTTTTGAAGGCTCTTGTCTTCATTTGAGTGAAGATGAGGAAGGAAGTGGGACGCGCGCGCGCGAGGAGGGTTTCGGAAAGGTTGTAATAGGGTACGTAGCAAATGCTTAACGTTCAGTTTTTCTTTCAAAAACAGACATCTAATCACATCAGAAATTTGATTTTTTGTTACTGTTACAGTTTAAAACAACACGAGTTCTAATGGTGATGGAAACCTTGGTCGAGTGACAAGGACGGCACCTGAATTAACTCTCCGTTCTCTAAAATTCCACACCTTGTCCTTACTGAGAATTTCGACAGGCTTAACTTACATCAGTCACTCCTTATTGTGAGTCTTCAGTGGCTGCAGAATTCGAACCCACGATGTCGACAATGCTGGCCCCGAATCTGCGACCGTGACCTTAAGTCCCCTGAAACCACAGAGCATCGCTTTTATATATATATACAGTGACTCCCAAAATTGAGAGTAGACTTAATTCCGAATTCACCATCGGATCACCAGGTGTAGAAATTAATATGCTATGTTAACGCACTTTTGTACATTCAAAATGCATACATTACTCTTCCAAATAACATTAAATGTAAGACATGGAAATTGGTTGAAACAAAAATATGAAGGTTTGAAAAAGAAAAAACTACACCATTTTAATGTCACAAAAAATTGAGGGTACACTTCTTTAATCACTATGCAAAACTACCAGTAATTTTTTTAAATATAAATTTGATAATAGATCTATAATAAAGGAAGGCTTTTTCACACAAAGGCTATCTGATAACAAATTTATATGTTTGTGATTTTGATGTCTTGATTAAAATGGAGAATCGGAAGGAAACGACGATCGAAGAGAAAACTTGTTATTAAACTGTCAAATGAAGGTAAATCCCAGCTGAATATTGCTAAAGTAGTTGGACGAAGTGTTAACTGTATCCAAAAATCCTGCAAAAATTTAGAGAAGACTGGTATGCTGGCAAATAACGAAGGAAGAGGGAGAAAAGAAAATTATGAACTCCATAACCGAGCGAAGAGTTATACATCAAGTGAAGATTGATCCTAAAATTAGTGCTCCTAAAATTGCAGCCAGTACCTCTAATACCTTAGGTCGATCGGTTTTCTGCAGAAACGGTACGAAGAGTCCTAAGAAAGGCTGGCTATAATGGTAGAGTAGCTCGAAAAAGCCCTTAATTGGTAAGAGGAATAGAGTCAAGCGATTGAAATTCGCTAAAGAACACATTTAAAGCCTCAACAGTTTTGGAACGAAAATCATTTTCAGTGATGAGAGTAAGTTCAACATCTTCGGCAGTGACGGTTGTCGTATGGTGTCGCGTAAACCAAATACCTCACACCACCCAAAACACACAATTCCTACTGTGAAGCACGGAGGTGGGTCGGTGATGGTTTGGGGGTGCATGGCTATGTCGGGGTGGGAAAGCTAGTATTCATTGATGGAATCATGCACAAGATGGCTTATCTTAATATTCTGCAAAATAATTTGAAAAAGAAAGTGCTGATAATTTGGGATATTGGGGTCGAATTTCATATTCCAGCAAGACAATGACCCCAAGCACACTGCGTTTGTTGTAGAAGAATGGCTGCTTTACCATTGTCGGAATCAACTTAATATACTTCACAGTCTCCCGACTTAAATGTTATCGATCATCTGTGGTCCCACCTTGAGAGATCTGTGCAAAAACATCAAATTACAAGCAAGGAACAATTGAAAACGGTATTGCAAGAAGAATGGCTGAATATTGTTCCCGAGACCACTAGACATCTTGTGGAATCGATGCCTCGGCGATTGGAAGCTGTCATATCAGCAAAAGGTTATGCTACTAAATATTAACCTTTATTATTCATGATTTATGCAGGAAAAATAGATGCATGTACTCTCAATTTTGTGGCTATTAATTTCTGTTAATTTTCTTTATAAGTTATTATATGTATGTTTAAACTAAGAAATATTTTGTTTTATCATTCAAAATAATGAATTATGATCTAATAAACGCATCTATGCTTAAAGGTTTTAATTATTTCCCTCATTTAATATAATTTTTTCATTCTAAACATTGATTCCCGTTTTAAAAGTAGGTGTACCCTCAATTTTGAGAGTAACTGTATATATATGTATATATATATATATATATAGTTTTAAGTATTCCTGTGTATATTTTCAAGCAAATTTAAACTTTATACGTTTTATTCATAAATAAAAAAATAACAGAAGCGACTGTTTGAAACTGCTTTATTATTTTTAAATTTTTATGAAAAACATTTTGGTTTAAGTGTGTATGGGTGATGATTTCAACTAAGAATGAAATTCTGGGCGGGACATTTCTTTGAAAATGTTTCGTTTTATTACTAAAATGGGAACTAGTTTGATATCACGGGGCACGCGCCGAGTAGTTTTATGTTCGCCCAGATGGGCGATAACATTACAATATGGTTACCTTGATATATTGTTGCAGTTTTTGGAATATTACAAGTTTTCACAGTTCTTTTTAAATATTCATTATAAATGTTAATATATATATAATTATTTTATTAATAATAATCGTATAATATTCGTTATTTATAATAATTGTTTTTTATTGTATTCATAAATATTATGTTCTTTATTTATAATTAATATTTTGTGATTCATTTATGACTATTACGTTACATTAGTGTTCTTATGAATAATTTTTATGTTTCAATACGATGATTTTATTGTTTTTTATAATTACTACTAAATTATATATGATTATTATATATAATAATTCTTATTAAATCATACTATATGAATATTATATATAATTACTATCAAATTATATAATAGATTATTATTATATACTGCATAATATTATTAGTACATGTAATTATTTTATCATATTATAGTGTTATTCATTATGTATTGATTGTGATCTTGATAATTCTCAATCTCTTTCTATATTCTTCTTTTGAAATATATTTCAATGTATTTAAAAACAAATTTCTTAATATTATCTTCTTGACGATTTGATACCGTTAGGACGCCATCTTGGATTCCATTCCAGCGACAACAAGCACTGCTTGGCGTGATTCCCTTATCGCGCCAAGCAGCACTTGGCGTCATGTTCCGTGATATCAAACTAGCACCCTAAAATGATGTGCCGAACAAATATGGAGAAGCATCTCAGGTTCCATCGTCGTCACTTGACTTGAATTCAAAATGACGAGGCTCATCTCCAATAGCCATCGTACAATTTTTAGAGTGGGATCTCGTTCTCTCCAGACCTTGTGAATGTGGGTAAAAAGGAAATGAACAGAAAATAACAGATAAACAGTTTCATAAATACTCAGCCACGGTGGCCTAGGGGCGCGTCAATCCTCGTCAACGGGAGATCATTCAACTTGTCACGGCATTCGAGCATCTTTCGTTGGCGCGGTGTGGAGAGGAGATATCTGCTGAGGTGTCATCCCCCTCACTTGTGACCAACATTCATCACTAATAGCCTTCACATTACTTTTGTGTAAGGTGAATAAATACGAACTCTCGGCTTTATTTTGTTATCCCCTAGTTTCCTTGTTCACCTACTGTTGGACACGCGTGCACAACCCATTATATTCCTTGATTTAATTCTGAAACAGTTTTTTTTTCAACTTTCAGATGTTCTTGTGACAATCCAACACGCTTTGCCTCCTTTTGAATAAACATTTATGAATGCAACAATTGGGGTGTTTGAAAAATGAAAGGACTGCTAAAAACACTGATACGAAAATTCCATTTTCAATAAAGAAGTCTTTGTATCGCGTATGATTATACACGATATCCATCCTATATGCGTCATGATTTCCATCAGAATTAGAAAGAGAAATAGAATAATAATCCAAAACAAGATTTTGCGAGTACAGGCTCAAAGGGAAAAAAATGAAATATAAAAGATTTTTAGACGTAACTTTCAGGTAAGCTGTTGATTTGAATTTGCATCGTATGCCAGAACTTAGAAGAAATTTAATGCCCATGCACACAAAGTAACGAGGACGACACCTGAGTTTCCTCACCACATCAACATAAAACAGGAGGATTTGGGGTCTTGACAGATTGAACGCGCCGTCTACATATATAGAGGCCCTTCGGCATCGAGATATATTTTATCTTTTTCTGATAATAAAAAATTCGCGATTCGACTGAAACATCGCCGTTCTTATATTCTATGTCCCGAACACTTGATGACTGCGGTCAATTGTGTTTGATGAGAAGGATGCATTATATAATAACAATTAATGTAACGCATTTTCAGTGGGTCGATAAATGAGTACCAAGCTTGCTTGGGAACTTAAACACTGGGAGTCTCGCTTCAGATTGATTACCTCATCAGGACATCTACTCATGCACCTCGGTGCCCAAATGGTCACATATACTGGGATGGGCACAGTAATCCCTGGCCCTCATGGGGTGCTGCGCCACTGAGTTTGAGTTATAATACATTTTAATGCAGTTCTAAAGCTTTTAAACAGGCAATTTTCTCGTAAGGCATTAAAATGCATAAACAAAATCTTTTTTCACAAGAAAAAACTGCTTTTATTTATAGAGAAATATGAAATATTGTTGGAAAATTATATATATATATATATATATATATATGAAACCTATGAGCTAAAGTAAGAGATTTTTCCTATCCTTTTTTTAAGCATGTTAAACTTTTTAAGCTTGATAGTAGCAACCATGAATATTTACTTTTAAATACAAGAAATAAATATATTATCAAACACATTTCCTTTTTTACATTTTTCTGCTTATCTTTAAAAATAAGTAACTGTTTCTATTAATTTATTTTATTACTAGAAGTCGGGTTATTTTTATTGTTCATTATAACAACCCACTTTGCAACTGTCTGAAGGTTATTGATGGAGAACTTTGAAGTCATTTTGAAAAACGGTCAACATTTGAGCGTGCACCCAACTCGCCACATTTCCTATTAAGGATGCAGGAAGGAAGATTCGATCTGGGTACCTTCCGTTCCGAACGCGAGGACATTAAGCGATCACACCAAAATGAGTGCCCTCGTGTGATGACTAGTACAGGTTTTACATAAATATATCACACCCCACAAGGATTTTGAGTCTCGAAGGATTTAAAGTTTTTCTACCTTTCTGCATTGCGGGCCTTCACTGGACCCTGGACTCGAGCCCACGGCTCAGCTACAATGGGGTAGTCATGGTAACCTAGTGCTTAATATAATGGACTCGTCAATCGTGTGTCGTGAGTTCGAGAGAAGTATCACTGAAGACTTGTGCAGAGAAGCCGATTAAATATGTCGAGGTTTAAGTGTCCTCCTGTTTGTGAGATGTGAAGTTAGCAGAGGGTGGGGATGCCAGCTCAGGTGACCATGATTCAAAATGACGAGGTCCATCCCCATTAGCCTTGGAGTAGCTGATTAGTGCGACGTCACTCACTCAACAACGAACATTGAGACTCGGCTACTGTAGTCACTTCTAAAAATTGGGACAAAAATACACAAATGCTATCAAAAATTAATTTCCTATTTCCGTGGAAGAAATTCATTCAAATATTTCAAAGAATCCCCTTAGGATTATAATGTCTTATTCATTAATTTAATGAATGATTTGTTTAAAATACATCGAATTGTATTAATATTTTAATATTTTGTCAAAGCATAAAAAAGTCTTGACAATTTCCCACAACTTTTTGTCGTTCAAAATAAGTATGTGGTATTATGACAAATTGCATAATTTCGCTCGTAAAGAACAAATACGTGAGAAAAAGGAAATTACATAGCGTCGTTATAGTAACGGACATTGCATGCTGCTCGGGTTTTTTTCCCTGTGATTAATCAAGCTGATGGAAAATAGTTGACGAGGAAAGTAAGTTTCTTACTACAAAAAAACTTTCCTCTTATAATGAAAAAAAAAATCGTGGTATTCTTTATGAAATTGAAAAATGTTCCTCAAAATAATTGTTTTTACATATCGTTTTAAAAAATTAAAAGTTAAAATAATTTAACTTTTGTCGCAAATGTCCACATTCTAGTTTTCATATTGAGTTTTTACGCCTAGTGAAGGGCACCAAAGGCTAATGAGTAAGAGCTTGTTTAATACCGTCGCATTTTGGTGTTATTTCGAATCTCGCTCCAGTGACCAGGTCAGCGTATTGACTCAACTTTTACGGAGAAGAAATTCCACATTTGTATTGTAACGTTTTCGCCTCGCAGCTGTAAAATCGACTTCCCTATATGGATAACCGTCACCGTCCATGTCCACACGTACATCTCTGGAATATTGAGGGATCCTTTCATCTGACATCGTACTTACAACCGATTGCCGAGAGAAACAACACTTCATGTGAGCTCGAACTCCGAGTGTAATTCAAGGGGTAAGAGGCGACAGCCCCCACCTCAACCGAGTAAAAAGACAGTCCACTTTGAAACACTGGAAAAAACGGTTGTGTTTACTACCTCCTACACTAATAACATATTTAGTAGAGTTGAAATAGTCAATAATTTGAATAACTTGTAACGAACTGTACATACTGTTATTAATAGCTTAGGACGAAATAAATCAACTGTTTAATTTCTTAACTTTCACGCCAACCATCAGTTTTTCCAATCGTCACAGTACATTGGTATTTCCGTTTTGATTTTTCCAGATGTAGCGTTCACTTCAATTATTATGTTATTTTTTTAAAAACCTGTACTTCTTGATTCTATTTTTTAAATCTTTGTTAGACAAGCTATTTTGAGACAACATAACTCAAGAATACATTCTAACAGAGAACGGCAGAGCTGTGAGATAATATCTACTCTCTCTTTTACCTGTACCATACACTCGTAGCCATAATCCAGTCATAACGTCAAACCGCTGTTGCCACAGAATCACATTCAAAGTCTCGTTTTTGAGTCGTGGATTCGAGTGTTCGTACTAAGGGTCTGCTGTGTTCGAGGGTCAGTATCTTCACGTCGGTGTGGCATGGAACAGTTGCGAGTCCGCTGTCAACTCGTCCTCTTTACTTAATCTAGGTTCAGAATTATGAGTCTCGTCTCCGTCGTCATGGAGAAGTTTGTGTATTGATAAGTATACTCGTCATGCGTAAAAAGTAGTGACCATTGGCTATTTAAATTATAATTTTTGAGAAAAACATAATATATTCTCAAATTTCAAGATGTTTAGAATATTTTAAGGCCAGTCTGGAGTAAAACAAGTTGATTAAAATTATGAAAAATTTAGGATTATTCATGCGTCCCCGTAATGCACTGGCTGAAGTTCACTATAAGTTTGCATAACGAATTTATGTATGTGCGATGATAATGTTTTTAGATGTTAGCCTAAAAAAGGCAAGAGCAAAAGTCGGATAGTTGACTGAAGTAGGGTTCCTTCTGGTATGGTTAGCTATGGGACAAATGCGCGATGCCGACCAGGAGCTGATCCCATTGATAGCTGTTGGCCTGAAGTTACCTAGCTATCGAGAGGTGTAAATGCCAATTGTTTGGTGGTAGAACCATGTGCTGACATTAGAGCCCAATGCCGTGCTAACTAAAGAACAGTTTTTTTATTGAGGTGGGAAAAGGAAGAATGGTTTGTGGTAAGAAGACTATGATCAACGCTACAGCACCTTTCCAGAACTTCCTTAGTGTCAAGACAAGTAGAAAATACCTTGTCAGCAAAGGAGGAAGTAAATCTGAGTATATTTAGGTTTCAATCCGAGAACGTTGATGACCTCTAAAATTCATAGATATCACTAAAAACTTAACGTCGCAAGGACCATTGGTCTCAGGAACCCACGACCAAGCTAAATTGCTTTATAGCCCCGTACACATCCCTCCTCCATAGTATAATAAGTATTAGCAACAAAATTGGCAATTTTATAAAATCCATATTTTTTTATCCAAAATTTTAACAGCGCAACTTATTTTGTGATTGACAAGTATACTCGCCATCGCTTGATTTTCGTGACACACACAATTGCGCACTCTCAAACTGGAGCGCCACAGTTAACTGGTTAAATGAACAATCAATCAAGCAGTAAATACATCAGTTTCAATTTTTTTCAAAATAAGTTTTTATGAGATACGGAGTGTCAAATGCTTTTATTCCCTTTTTTACGACTTGAATACACATACGTAAGATACTTATTTAATATACACCAAAAACCCATTTTAATCACACAAGCGAGCTAAATTTCTAAAATATTTATCTAAGTGTGTGTGACTGCGTCACAATTCAATCATGACGCTTTTAGAAAGTGACTTTGTTTCAAAAACTAAAACCGGTAAGAAAAAAAACTAGTAGAAAAAGCTTAGAACTCTTGAAAAGTCCCCAATGATAGCTGATGCTACTAGTGAATGAAATAATACACCCGAATCATTTATTTGAACAACGATAATACATCAAAAGAGTCAGATTCCTGATCTTACCTCGTAGCTTATGCGTCGCTTTTGCATAGGTTGTATTTCCTTACCAAATAGTGTAATACTGCTTGACACTTTGCGCTCTTAAACAAACCAGTAGAAAGTAAAACTTCCTTCTGGTTCATGAGGTATAAAACAGAAAAGTTTCGTGTCCCTTCAATGCATCTTAAGGGGAATTCAGTACTTAAATTATTATTTTTTTTTATTTTTATAGTAAAATAGGAAAAAGGATTCTCTCTCTCGGTATAAACAAGATTTTTTCATAGTAACAGGATTTTTATACATGTTGCCATAACAACTATAAGTTACTTTAAAAAGTTTATATAATCCTTCTACATTTTATATATTCTTTAAATGTACGTTTGATCTCTGACTTGATGAATAATTTAATGCAACCACGCACGGAACAATTATTATATTTTTTGATGAAAAGAGAATGTCAAATCTATATTAATGTTTGGCACGGACTGAATAATAGTTTTAGTAATGAAACCTTATATCGAGGTTTCAAGGGTGCAAATGGTGTAAGGTATTAAAAATAGCAGTGAAGAACTGCTCTTCTAAACGCAAAAGTTCAGTTACCATTTGAAAAAGTTCTGTTTACTAGTTTTAAGATTTTCTGTGTATATCATTTATGTCAGTTTTCTTCATAACCAAAGCACTATAAATCTAGTAAAATTTTGAAATTTTCAGAGGTTAAAACAGAGTATATATACATCGATCCATCTGTATGAGTTCTTTTTTGATTCGCAATATTCTGCTTCTTTAGAACAATCCAAGATCTCCCACAGTTGATGTAACACACAAAAAAGAAGAGGCCGGCAACACAATCTGGTAGGTGTCGAAGAAGTCTTAAACATATTGCGTGCGGTTGCGAATTGTCCTGTTGAAATGTGGCTGCGGGCAAGCTCTGAGGTGAAGGAAAAACAGCCTCAGATATCTTCAATGGGCACCAGGAGCGTGTGGAAGTGATATCCAATATCATCTCATAACCGTAATACCATCAGTTAAGCAACCTCTCTCCACGGTGTCTAATCCAAATTTCGTCACGTTGCAGACAGAAATGCTTGTAAGGACAACGTCATAACATTTGGGTATCCACATTTCAGTGCTGTATTGTATACGCAATTCCTCTACTCAAAGGCAGTAGCAACAATGGATGCCTTGCGCATTCGTCTTGGCTCAATACGGTGATGGATGATATGCGCGGCCTTCGATTGTTGTAAAGAAACCGTTTTTTGTGAATGAGTGAATATTAACGTCGCATTATTCAGCTATCCAGGGCTTTTGGATACGGACCTCGTAATTTTTAACAATGGTAAAGTGACTAGAGCAACACCCCAGCTGACACCACCTCTCAGCATCCACAACCCACCAACTGTAATGATGTTTGAGACTCGACAGTTTTAACTTGCATCGGTCCCTTTCACGGAGGATCTTCAGCGGTACTAGGCTCGAATTCATGACACGCCGGCTACGAGTCTTAAGCTACCATGACCACCGTATTTGTTGTAACAATACTGATTAAGCATAGCGGTCCATCATTGCCACGCATATTTTATGCCTGCCATCACAAGGTAGCGGATGAATTAGGTATCATTGATCAGTTGATCCGTCTTGAACCCATGGATTACAGATTCTTATCACTGCCATTCAATTTTGTCCGACACGAAAATAAATTCCTCTGAAGGTTACATTTTTGGGAAACCAGAAGAATAGGTATGGATCCAAAACCTCAAAGGGTAACTGCTTTGAATCATCTGGATAAGGAACTTTTAAAGCAAAGTATATTAGCTAAATAGTATTTTTAGCCTTATTACTAATAGAAATTCAAAAAATAATGTTACGAAAGTTAAAATATATTATTCTAGAAATAAGTAATTCACCGTAGCAAAAAGGGAAAAATTATTCAAATTCTAATCCAGTATGGAGCACAAAATTTAATTATCTTGTTTAGGCTTAGGACTGAACGGAAGGGTTAAACATGTTTTATGTCGCCAACCTTCTCCTTATTTTCTCAATAATACTGGGCTGATAAACATCCATTCCTTCATACGAAAGTGGAAGGCCTTTCTTAATTGATTGATTATTTTTAAAGTCGCCCTAGAAAGCAATATACAAGAACTATTTACAATTTTAGAATCTCAAGTGACGAAGTTAACATCCCACTCTCCAAAGTTCCATACCACGCCAAAGGAAATATAAGGTAAAGTCTCACAATCACATGTGTTATACACTCTTAAGTGCAATGAAACGAAATGTTTAATTTTAGATATGATTATGCACTTTCCATGAACTTCAAAGCAACGCAACCTTAAATCTGTCTTCAGGAGGGAGTTAATTGCGGTTAATGTATGGCTTGGTGCTGTTATGTCTTATGATTGTGATTTTGAGGCTCTAAGGATTTTATCGGACAGCCGCAGTGCACTACAACATCTTAGTGGCTGATCCTCCATAACGATGGGTCACGGTAGCTGAGTGGTCAAGGTATCGGATCGTGGCTGGCCTTGTCACGAGTTCGAGCCCAGTACCCCTAAGGACCTGCCGTGTAGGGGAGCGATGCACGTTGAATATGTCGAGAGCTTAAACGTCCTCCCGTTGCTGTGGTGTGGTAGTAGAGGGGGATGCCAACTCAGGTGTTGTCCTCGTTACTTGACCATGGTTCAAAATAACGTGATCCGTCGCCACAAAAAGTCCTCGTATAGCTGAACAGTGTGACGTTAATACTCAGATCCACGATGCTCACCTCCACAATGGATACCATCACATGCTAACGTTAGAGATAATGAGATCACTGAGACTAGCCAAAGAGGGCAGTGAAAAAAAATGGCTTCTGACATTTCGCTCACTGATCAAGAATTGTACTCGAAGGCAAATCTAAACTAAATTTAATATGGCATATTCCACCTACGCACCAAAGGTACACAGGAACATTCCCTGGTTCTGCTGGAAATCAAATATAACCATGGCTCCCAGACAGCTCTGGCTAGACTAACAAGTAGCCATTTGAAATGTCTTTCCTAGGAAATTTGCAGAATTTTCTCCCCCACTTGCAAGAGAAATTCTGTGACCATCCAGCCTCACCGGATTCCATTCTGAGATACATCAGACTATCTAAGGGGGACTAGCCATCCGATCCCCTAATGTTATAGATATTTTGGCGGTCAACAATCTTCTGGAGCTGCAACACAACAACATGAATTTCAACATTGAAGAAATCTTTTAATAATTGAAATTAATTTTTAACACCTTGCTTCTCACTCCCATCAATATCACGGGGGTGAAATTTCCCTCTCTATTTCTCGTGCACGTGATATTTCCGGGCTGGTGCGTTGAAAAGTAACGCGCTAAAAAGATTAAAACTATCTATTTCTTATGTCCGGAATCACGTTTATATCTCACCGGATCTCAGTACCAGATTATTATTAACTAGTTTAGAGATAGTCATTTTATTTTATACTAGCACAATTAAATATACATATTAGCGATATGTTTTTACAACCTTTCTCAGTTGCTTAGTTCCGCTTTTCGTGAATACACGTGGGTTGCATGCTTTGATAATATATATATATATATATATATATATATATATTAATATTGTATTCATCATGGAGTTAGTCAGGAAGTAAATCGGATTCTACATTAACTATAAATGGACCTGAGGGTGAATCTGAAATAACTGATTGCTTTGAAAGTTAGATTAGTGAATCTGAGAGCAGTGATGCTGGATTTGTACTGTTACGTGTAGAGTTGGCTATTTTATCTCATGCATTGAAATTTATCTCACAAAAAATTACTATAATGTGCTTTTACATTGTGCATAAGTGTAATAAAATTCTCCTTTAATGCTTAAAACACATGTTTTTTAATATTTTCCCTTTGCCGGAAAACCAACATTCACTCATAATACCCTTAAATGTTGGCTTTTCTTAGAAATTAAGTTTTTGCATTTCGAGCTAAAAATTTACTCAAAATTTAAAAATAAACCCAAAAATTGAACATGCGTTTAATTTTACATAATTTTCTTGAATAAAAAAAGGCACTCTTATGACCGTTTT
Organism: Trichonephila clavipes; assembly: GCA_019973935.1. Lineage (NCBI taxonomy): Eukaryota > Metazoa > Arthropoda > Arachnida > Araneae > Nephilidae > Trichonephila > Trichonephila clavipes. Next base: position 121,345 of record BMAU01018354.1, on the reverse strand, counting down.
CTTCAAAATTACGCAACCGTTAAGGGGTTAATTAAACATTTTTTGCAAATTCATTGTAGTGAAAATTTAAATGTGGAGTAGCACCAATTACAGTACTTTTGAGTCTTTAAGCATACTATTTGTCTAGAAAAATGTATACGGAAAATATACTTGTTAACTTTGTTTGCAGAACGAACTCTATGAAAGAGAGCGTAATATTACGTTATCAAGTTCATTTCATTTTAGTTCACCAACATAAGCCCTTGGAATGAAAAAGTAGCCACCTCTGTGGTTTTCTAATCCCCCTACCCTTCAGCGGAGGTCGTGATTTCACTAAGCAAATTGGATTGTTATCTCGTCCCCGGGCATGTAATTCCTACCTAATGAAGAAAATCCCTTGATGGGGAAAAGGAAGAAATCCTTGTCTTGAGTGGAAGATGAACAGATAGGGAGTGTTCATCATCGCGTGATGGTGGAGAATACGTTTTCGCGATCGAAATGAAAAATGTTCGAGAATAAATGCTCATCAATTTTTCTCAAATTCTGTTTTAAATTTTTATCATAAGACCAGTAATTCGAAATAGGATTGTTGCAGAGACGACGCTCTTTTCACATCTCACGCAGAACTCTTAAAACTTGTCTCTTCTGCTTTTATTTTTTTTTCCTTTCAAATGTTGATACTGACAAGTGATTTTTTAAAACTTTACGTTTGTAATTTTAAAAAATGTATCCTGTCAGTTTAACTTAAAGATGAAAGTCGAGGAATACATATAACTTTAAAGGCGTATCTATTTATACTATGGGATGGGAATTGAACTGTTAAGCAAGGATGCTTTGTAGATATAAGTTGTTCTGTTAGTCGGTGAGAGTCTCTCGCGACTGTTAGTAAGCTGGCGTCAGTCTGAGTGAAGTAGATTACTTATGGTGATTTGTTGTGTTCCCTATTTCAACCCTTTGAAAACTACTGAGATGGTCGACCACAAAGAACAAAGATTGTGTGAAATTTTGCTTTTTGTTGTGCTGTAATTTTCCAGCCTAGACCGTTGGAAAGAGCTACGATACACCTTTAATAGTGATGATTTGGGAAAATAACGGGTCTATGAATGATTTTCTCTTTCAAATCTGGCAACATGTCAAATGAAGACATGTCACGCCTAGGGCGTCCTTCAACTAGAAATGACGAAAACAATGCCGAAATCAAATATGCTATTGATGAAAATCGTTGAAAGGCCATTGACTAAATTTTTTGAGGAAACGAACGTGTCTTGGAGCACGTTCACGACCCAAATAGCTTTGATGGTTCGACAGTAATGGTTGAGAAATGTAACGCTGGTTGCTCAGATTACCGAATATGCAAACAAGAATGGTTCGCTAGCCGACCGTCCAGCATAGTGGTTAGTGACGCTGACTGTGCTGTGCCGTAGGGCCTAGGTTCTAATCCTGGGTGAGGCATAGAGTTTTGCAAATGTACAGTGCCTGTATGACATAGGGGCAGTCTAAATATTCGCGGAGCCACAAGTCCTCTCGTGTAGTTGGCGGAAGATGAAGAGAGGTGGGAGGTCCTCTGACCATCCACAGGTTGCTCTCCCTCAAAATTGAGGTCGGACAGAGCTAAATAACACTGTTACCTGTATAGTACTCAAAGCTACGGCTAACGACAGGCATACGATTACTTTTTGCCTCGATGAATTTCTTGAGACTCGATCGGGGACTGTCTATTGACAACAACAGAGGGTAATGTAAAGTTATAATAGATATGCTGATATTACTGCTGGTGCGCGTGTGGTGTTATTCAAATGATTCTGGAATTCACATGGGTCTTTTTCTGGATTTATTGATAACATTCGATAAACTTCAACAAAACAAAACTTAATAATCATGACAAATTAAATTACCAAGTTAAAATATTAGACTGAAAATATATATTCAGGTTAACAACGACACTCCTAAATAAGCCGAAGCCAAGATCAAGATTACAAAAATATCCATGAAAAATAAGAGGACCTGGTGACGCTGAAGTCAAGTTCAAGATTAACACTGAGGCAGAATCCGTTACATATGGTTTTCGTCGAGATAGGCCACTAATGGGGTTCTGAGCGTGGTGACCACTCAGATCAGCTGGTCCTTATAATTTACACACAATAGAGGTGTACCCAATATTTTCATTTCAACTCACTGTGCAGGTATGACGATATCGAATTGAAGCTGATAGCTCACTAGCTAACTATATAGTATTACACAAAAGTTTTTCAATCAGTAAGACAACATCAAATTAGTGAATTACATATTTTTCCTCTGTGAAAAAAATGGCATATTCTTTTTCTACTTATAAAGTATTAAAGCGTGGTTCGCGTTTATAAATTGAATTGTTACGTCATTCATCGCCGGGGTGAAAAAGGAAGATCGTAAGATGTAATCCCCTCCTAATGAAGAAAATCCCTCAAAGAGGGAGAAAAAGGGGAAAATGCTAGGAACAAATCTGAAAGTCGATTTTTTGCGTGAACAAGCGGTTGTTCGATTTGATCATGTATTAGAGATCAGAATGTTAAACTGTGTGTAGAACCTATGTACGACTGTCCTTGATTTAATGTCTCAAGAAGGACCGACGACCCGAAACAATTCGATCCGGTTGCCATGACGATCGAGTGCTTTGAATTTCAGCTCGATGCTTTTTTCAAAAGCTGAAGCAAATTAGTTGTGAATGTCGTCCTACCAAACACATTTTTTTTTGGTTTTTAAAGTCGAATGTGTTTAATACATAGGATCGGAACACAGTGAATACATTGCTTTTTTAATGAATGTTTGCTTTGAGTGATGTGATACAGCAAAGATTTTTTTTTATATAGGATTTATATTTTCACATCTTTGTACGTAAATATCTACTCTAGTGTAATAAACCCATAAGAACCATGATGTGAACTTGAAGCATCAAGTGGGTGTCTTTGAGATTCAGAGAGTTATTTAAACTTTTGTTACAGGAGATGTTGACTAATATTACCAAAAAAATGAACCGAATGTTGTTGCCATTAAGAGTATAAGTATATAAATGTATTATAACTATAAATAAAACATATTAAATAAATACCTACTAAAAATGGGACAGGTAGGATTAAACTCTTCCTGAGTGTTTTTCTTCAATTGCATTGCAACAAAATGTTTTCTTAAAAGTTGTCTTTTCTTTAAGTTTAAAATTGTTTTAAACGCAAAATTCTTTAGACATTCGGTTCTTATTGTATTTAATCACGAAATTTCGATACTATTTTTAGCATTTGATCTTTCGACTGACTATTCGTGAGTTTGTGTCCTGGTACCATTGAAGACCCACCTTGTAGATGGAACTGATGTACGCGTTAAATGTGTCGGGGCTCAATGTCCTGCCGTTGGTGTGGTGTGGTAGTTAGAAGAGGGAGTCCCAATAAGATCTAAGGCAGAGAAGGTAGTGGAGTATTTCCAAAGTCGCTTAATTATTCTATCGAATAAAATAAATTCTGTTTAGTGAATTGACGGGTATGTACAAAGTATGTGTGTTTATTTAAAAATAGGAAAGACGCGCTGCCTGAATCATGTAGCTGTGAGATATTTAGTTTATTTAAAATTTAACTCTTCTTATTTTAACATAACGCAATTTAAATAATTAAATGTAATTTAAACTTGGTTGTTTATACTAATAAACTTTGGCGTAAATTCTCTCCAAAATCTTAGCCTATTTATTAGCCTTTGCTCTGTTTTAAGAAGTTGGCTTCTTTTTGGGCTTCATTTGCTGTCTGTAAATAAAAGCCATTGTTAATTTTGTAGTAATGTGACTGAATGTAGCTGTTAAATGGCCCTCTTGTTATATATATATATATATATATATATATATATTATATATTATATATATATATATATATATATATATATATATATATATATATATATATATATATATATACTTGGTAAAGCTAAAAATAAGATTCCTCTCAATATAGTCATCATGTTGATTCAAAGCAGGATGTTGATAAAAAACAAGTAATATATATAAAAAAATTTCTAATGCCATTCCTACTTAGAAGAAAAATTTTATTTTAGCTACGTTTTTCAAATAGTTACAATTAATATAAATATGTATATCCACATATGACAGAATCACAACATTAAGGGGTAATTCAGTTGTATTAATTATCATTAAAGTATCGTATTGTCATCCAAAACACACACACAATCGTGTCTATAAAATTTCAGTTCAACTGAAAGCTTAAAAACAGTGAAAAAAAAACTTTTCAAGTTTTGACACAAGTCGCCAACAAGGTCACTAAGTCGCCGAAAGGATGCCAACGTGGCTGTATTTGTAATTCTTTGAATAATTAGTTTTAATCAATTAATTTTTATTAATTATAATTAAATTATTGAATTGTCATCCAAAATAAAATCATATATATAAAATTTCAGCTCAATTGAGAATTTTAAAAATTATTATATTAACGATTGAAAATTCCACCAAGATAAATAAATAAATATATAGAGTGTGTGGTAGGAATTGAATTACCTTATTTACTCGAACCTACGCCGCACTATTTTTCCAGTGTTACTGCTACTGAAAATCGGGCGCGGCTTAGAATTGAAGGCAAAACATTTGTTGGAGGGGAAAATTGAATTTTCACCCCTTTCAAAAGGAAAACGTAACCATCCATTTGTATTGGTGACTTATCCCACTCCACAGTTTATCTCCAGTATTCAGACTATCTGCTCCTATTTAGGAAAGCTTTCTTTTAACCACCGAAACATCCAAGATATCGGTAATGGAATCAAAGACTCAGATTGAATCCTATGATCCTCATAGGAATCCTCAGATCCCTATGACTCAAGTATGAAAAGGGAGGCAAACTGAGATGCAGAAAAAAACAGAAACAGAGCAGCGGTCACTGAAAATTTGACACGGATGGAACAATTGCGTCGATGGCATAAGCAAAATATTATTTTTGCTTGTAAATGTTCAACAGTTTTTAATTATTCTTTTACATTCTTCAATAATAAATTCTTTTTAAAAATGCTGCGTAACAAATGTTTTGGATTGGACTAGTAGCGCACGCAGGAACTTTTCGGAAGGGTGTTGGGGAGGGGGGGAGGGGTACATTATTCTCGTATCGTGCGCCGCCCAACATTCTTTTGATTTTGTCGACTTTCAGGAACAAAAAAACAGTAAAAAATCAACTATTGAAAGAATAATTAGCATTAATTAATAAAAGTAATTATTAATAACAAATACTTAATTAAATTTTACATACTATATACATTGAATTATAATCAATCGAACAAAAATATAGGGCTTTGAAAGGATAAGGAGGGTTGGACCCGAGGTCCCCCCCTTGTGTGTGGTGCCACTGGATGGCACGGAAGGCAGCACCATGTGAGAAAATGCCGACAACACCACCTAGTCCAAAATCAGCAGTGACAACGGGAGTGACGGATCATTTTCGAAACATGATCCTGACGCTTAGAGTAATTATAGGTTTATATTTGAAAGCTTTTAATACTGGTCACACACACACAAATAATTAATAACTCCTTAGTATTTCTCATTAATTTTAAAAAAAATTAAGTAATTGATGAACTTTTTCACATTTTTTAAATATTTTTCTCGAAAATGTGTAGAAAATGGGGGGCTTATAATCGATGGTGGCTTAAACTCAAGTAAATGCGATAATCATAATCGCATAAAAATAATTAAAATCGTGCTGTGAGAGACGTGACCTCGATAGCTGAGTAGTCAGGGTGGCTAGCTCATCGCTTTCGCTGTAATTCAGTTCAGTTCGTTCTAGTTCAGAAAAAGTCAAGTTTACAAAAAGGTTTTCACACATACACAAAAAAAGAAACTCACATGGATCCTTATTGCACACATAATAAATAAGGTATGAAGTTAATGCTATAAATATGTATGTTTTAAGTGTCCCCTGAATTTTTAACTAAAATATTTCAATTTTTTTAAATCACTTTGAACAAAGTTCAGAAATAAGATTTTCTTAGTAAAGATTATATATATTTTATATAACACATTGCAATACATAATTATATGTAAAAAATGTTTACAACTTTAAAAAAATTTACTATTATAGTTTATTCAACTGGTTGAGATAACAAATTGTTGACTTCTGGTTTTTCGTGACCTGCGATTCAAATATCCAAATTGCTATCTTCAAAAAAAAGAAAAAGAAAGAAAGAAAGAAAAGAAAAGAAGGGAAAAAAAAGGAAATTTATAAAATATAATACACACACACACACACACACACACAACTTTTAGAATTTAGTTTTTGTCAAAAAAGTGTAATAAGTGTTTTTAGTTTTTGTCTGTAAATGTTTTAAAAACACTTCAATGAATAAATTATAATGTTTCTTATTTTTAGTAAAAGGGACATTTTTCGTAAGCATTTTTTTATAATGTTAGGAGTATAAGCATAAAAAATGAATATAAGTATAGAAAATGCTTTAAACACCTATAGGACTTGAAATATTAACATGTGATTTTAAAACCATAAAATCTCCAATTTCTCTCAAGTTTTTTAAAAGAAGGGAAGAAAAAGAAAATTTAATGATCGGCAAAATACGAATTGATTTTTTTTCAATGTTGATCATCTTAGAATATTTAAGCGATCTGAAAAATTTGATTTTTTCTCCGAATTTTAAATTAAATATTTAAAAAATGCGTCACATAATTAATAATAAGACTGACGCGATAAAAAAAACATTAAAATTTAATATCTGGTTTGGTGATTTGTGGAAGGATCGACTTTAGTGAAATATTTTTAATAAAAATAATTTAATAAGTTTTTAGTAGCATCGACAAAAATAATGTTTCATTCGAAGAGCCAAAAATTGTTTGCAGAAGTGATGGCAGTTCTAAAAAAAGATTTTTTCTTCGCGGTAACAGAGGCTAAAAACAGTAGTAGTGCGCTGTCGATGTCTTCACCGCGACATGCATCTGTGCGCAGTGAAACATTATTTACAGAGACCAAGTTCATGGATATCTCCGAGAAGGACCAGCAGAAGTTTAATCCGTTCTCGTGAGTTAAGCGACAGTTTTTTCATAGAACACACATTAATTTTTCACACTTAAACATTTATTTTTTTGTAATTGATCAGTCCCAGTGCTGTTCCAAAAGTGCATCATTGCTGCTTTGGAAACTTTGGTTTTTATGTCAAATTTCTCTCATTTTTTAAAATTTTGTCTTTGTCATTTTTTTTCCTATAAAATTATAAAACGTATTTAACTTGATTTTTTTTTATTTAGAAACATTTTTTCGTAAATTGAACTCTGAGAGGTGACAAGAAAGAGATCAAGTCGAAAAACCATCAATGAAATAAATGACATTCAAATGAGATCTGTCATAAACAATTTTGAAATCAAAAGGAATATATATATAAAAAAAAACACTGCAATCAGAAATATCTTGCAGACATTGCTTATGATTTCACAAATTTCAAATTGAAATAGAAATAAAAGTAGCACTTCTGTATAAACGAGTATTTCTGTTGCTTTACTTTTATATCTATATACATTATTGCCGGGAATGTATAATGCTATAAATTAATGACAGTTTTACATTACATAGTGCTACGCATAAATGCTGTTCCTCTTTGTTATAAAACAAATAACATTTCTCAGTTCAGTCCCTTAAAATAATTTTAATCTGGCGTTTTTAAAAAATAAATAGATAAATAACAATATTAATATTCCAATCAAGAATTCGTAGTGCGATTGAATTCTTCTATTTTATTTAAATAACTGCAATTATGACTTTAATTTCGTTAGAGTTTATGACTTAAATCGTATCATTAAGTGTGTCATAATAATATTGGGATTACTACTAAAGGTCGTACTCACGAGACAAAATTTGCAAAATCTTTTTTCCCCATTTCAATTTCACCCCGTACATCTAATGTCCACCTGAAGCTCTGTCAAAATAGAAAGAAATTCAATTTATTCACTGTGTCTTTTCTGAAACCCCAATCGAAGGATAAAATGAAGGAATAATCCCTAGAGGAGTTCAGGCGATTGAATATGGCTCTACCCTTCCTCATAATGCCATTAGTGGAGACTTAATATTTAGTAATTCCGCTGCACGGGTAGTACACACTTCAGTTAGTACAAAGAATATTGGTGAGGATTTTATTATTTTTAATTTGGGTCACCTAACGAGGAGGATGCCAGAGCTGGAGCACTCCAAACTTCCATACCAAACCAACGTGGAGAGTTTGAGACGGTCGAAAGTTCTTTACATTCAACATTGAGTAATTACATACATACAACAGCATTGCAACCATCTCATTCTCTTGATTCATACTAGAGATAATATCCAACAAAACATCACAGACAAAAAGACTGAATAAATCATTACCAACAGAGATTAACAAAAATAGAGAAGGACCTTAAAGCTGCATTCTGTAAATAAGGAAGGAGTTGTTTTCGTCTCTTGATCGTAGTTCAGAATTAAAAAATCTGTTTTCGTTTTACTGTAGTGTGATAGGAATTCAAAATTTACTCAGGATGCCTCAAGTCACTGTCCGTGGTGAGTAAAAAATAAGGAACAAACCCATTTTTGTGAATTTTCCAGAAACAGCTGAACCATTTTGGAAAATTGGTAAACATATTAAAGAAAATATGCTTTTCTTAATTATCTCCAATAAAATTTAATCGCTCTTTCATTGTATGGCTACTGATAAGATGAATACGTCCAAAAGCTCTTTGTGCGGTTTAATTGTGTTAACGAAAGCCTATGATTGTTTTTGAAAGTTTTGCAAACAATGGCACAAAGAAAAAGTCTGTATGATTGATTACGATGGATAGAAGTTGAGAAATAGGAGGCGTTTCAATCCTAAGAGTAGTATCGTTTCTAGAGGATGGAACTAGCTACAGAAGACTGGATAAATAAGTCCAGTTACAGCTGCCTCAGAGCCAAGATGCGAGCTGATCGACTCCGAGGAGAGGACATTTACTAGTAAATGCGTGGTATTCCAGGTACACTGTATATCGTAGGGTGAATACAGCAGGACTTTATTCCGGAATCCAACTCACTCTTGGTCACAAGAGAGCCCACGTAACAGTGTAGACACTTGGATACAGGAGCAGTAGGCCTCACTGAAGCATCGAGATTGAGTTTCAACAATGATTTTAACGCATTCATGCATGGAAGGAGACAGAGACTCGACTAACATTATGAAGGGGGTAATGTTAGTCCACTCACAGCTTATTGTTGGGTGGACGCACTGGGCTGCGTGTCTCTTAGATTATTCTGCTGTTGTTGTTACTGGTGCCATCTGATCGACAAAGGCCAGATCGAGGTCCACGAAATTCATCATGGCAAAGGACGCCTGTCATTAGCCGTAGCTATGAGCACCATCCAGGTGACAGCATGATTTGTCTCGTTTCCATCCAATTTTAAGCCTCCCCTTCCACCAACTTCACGAGAGGATTTGCGGCTCGATGGCTATTTATAATACTTCCATGCCGCGAAGGTACTATACATTTACAAACATCCATGCCTTCTACGGGATTCGAACCAGGCCGTACGGCACAACAGTCAGCGTCACTAACCACTCTACCAGATGGGCGACTATTTTGTTGCATAGGGATGAGATCTTCGATGCTTTTCAGAGGTGCAAATGGTATCCTGTTCATTTTTATGAAAGATAACACTTGTTCCCTCCGAGCTCGTTTGGTTAACGAATACCTTGATGCTGGAGACATTGAATGAAGATTGACCAACCAGATCTTCAGACATGAATCTCGTACAGCATGTTTAAAATGCTTTTGAAAGAGCATTGGCAGGTCGCACTCTAGCTTCCTCCCCTTTCTTGAAGAAAGAATAGGATTTATTGTCCCATAATCTCAAAAACAGCTTCGTAAGCAGTATATGTAAGTTGTGAGAGCTGCGATGCTGTCAGGTGTGATTATGCCCCATATTAAAATTTTCTAAAGTTTCCTTTTGCTGTATCATTTTTGGACTATCACGCTGTCATCAATAGTCTTTGGCCTATGTGACTTCCTTCAGCTGGACAAATCAATATTGACCTACATCCACGAACTGACCTTTAACTTCGGCAGAAGGAAGCGTTCCAAAACAGCGGAAAGGCATTGTTGAGAGAATCTGCTGTTACTTTTCACGCAACACACATGCATATTTACATATCGGATGAATATTCACCGCAGCGCACACACCCTCACGTTCGAGTGGGTCACGCAGAAGAATGATCTCATCGATCGTCCTCTTCCACCCCCTCTCCCTAGGGAGAGCTGTCAGGGGTGAACGATCAGCAGAGTGACGGGCGAATTAATCAGAGGCTTTTATATGGAAACGAATGAAGTTTTCGCCAGTGGATAACAGTGACAGAAGGAACAATGAGAGCCCACGAGAAATGGATTGGTTGGATTTTTTTATACCAGTTATTGGATGAGCTCAGCGTTGGTGGGTGAAGGAGCGCCTAGAAGTCAAATTAATATTATTATAAAATAGAAGTTTTTAATGTCCAAGCTCTGGGACCATTTTGCAACGGTAATCTTGAACATTGTGTTCGTAAATCCAACGATGTGTCATTTCTTTCCTATCTACTTTCAAACGTGATTCGGTTGTAAGTATTGTAGGCAGGAAAATCACGAACACGAGATTAAATTGATCTTATATTATTAATTTTGCTGATTAATCGAATAATTTACTTTTTGATGAGAAAAGACTTTCTCCCCCAACAAAAATTAAAGATTAAGGATTATTTATCTCTCAAAAAAATAATGCTGACAAATTTCATCGTGAATTTGGTTAACCACAAGAATATTCTGCTAATGAAGCACCACTTGATTGAAGAAATCTCACGGATAATTGATTAGTTGTCACAACCTCTCTATTATTAACCACTATTCTCATTACTTCAATTCACTTTATATGATCCATCACATTAACACATATCACGTTTCTTATGCAAGATGGTGTCCGTTAAGATTTGAAATAACATCACTCTGGCTAATTTCAAAGGAGAAAGTCTCACGAGATAGTTCGATACAATCTGTACCGTTAGAAGGAAAGCAAAATAAATCATATGGAGCACCTTTCATGAACCACTTTTGCACTTATTTGTAACATTGTTACGAAATTTGTGTGTATATAATTAGTGCTTAATTTTAATGTAATAGTGTAAATAATTTAAATCTGTATATTTAATAAGTTAGGATTACTTTCTGTTGCATTTATTTTATGATAAATACTGTGATATTCGCAAGTAACGCCGTCTAAATTTGAGTTCTATTGCTACGAAAATCTTTTGGAAATAATAATAATTGCATGTAAAAACGGCTCTAGCGTCATGTATTAGACGGACATGAAGAAATTCAAATCCAAATTGTATTTTCATGCTACTAAAGTATCCGAGTACCCTAAAATTATGATTTTTTTCAAAACTTGAAAAAAAAATTTATGATTTTATTTTATAGGCCATCTTATTAGCTTAATAAAAATACCAAGTTTTTTATTTTCCGTTCACTAGTACAAAAACTGCAAGTGTTTTAATAAGAGCAGATACCATAACTTTACACAGGATGTCAAACATTAAAATACGTTTTACTCGAAATGTGCCTTTTTAGAAAAGCTCAAACGGGGACAAAGATGGCTCAAAAAGTTTTGGAAATAATTCGCTGAAATTTTTTGTGCATGTTCTTTGTACCAGTAAAAGTGTTTTGACTTTGATTTATCGATCACTGTTTTATTTCAAAATTTACAGTCCTTTATATGAATAAAATCACTGTTTTTTAAGCAATTTCATATAATCACTAACATAAAGTACTCTAGTTATAGTAAAAATTAAAATATCTGTTATCCTGAAGTTCATTTCAAACATGAATAACAAAGTAACACATCAAAATTGAAAAATTAAGAATTTGTTTATAAATTATTCGTACAGAACGGGCCTTGTTTATGTAATTTTTTGTACATTTTCAGCAGTTTTTTCCGATTTTTGTAATAATAATTTTTTTTCAAAAATTTTAGGATTTTTTTCTTAAAATATACTTAATAAATTAAAAATCATGAAAAAGTCCCCAAATTTCCATTTTTTCAAAAAAAAAAAAGTTGTCGCAAGTAGTCGGATACCTTAGTCTTCAAAAAATGAACTTTTCTTCATAATGTCACTTAACTCCAATGATTCTTCTTCTTAGGTGGATCATCAGAGAATTCGGCATTGACTCCACCGGAAGCTTACATGTAAAGAGTCAACTGACCACAAGTGACCCTTCCACCTACAGAGAGAAGAGAGCGCGCGGGACCATCATGCAACCACTGCCTCCCGCCCTTCTCTTCTTGCTGCTGAGCTGTGCGGGTGGGGTCCTAGCAGCGGGACCCGCCGACGTGCCCGTACTGAGGGTGTCTGTACCTCACGACGCCTACCCTGGTTATTGCATCACGCGACTCCATTACTGGGGGCAGGCCTTCTCCCTCTTGGATAATGAGTCCTCCGGGCTTTTCGCTGTTCTTGGAGACGGACTTCTCATGCCTACTGCTGACCTCACTCATCTGGCAGATTCACCCCCACTCACCCTTGTAGTGAAGGAAGAGTCCCAGAACGGCACCCGAGAGCAGATGGTGGTCGTTCACGTCGTTGACCGCAACCGCTTGGTCAGATTTACCCAGGAGACCTACACGGGGAGTGTGTACGAGAACGAACCGGTCGGTACAGTAGTGGAAGGTTTGGATCGTCTCTTCGCTACGTCCGACCCTCACCACCCCATGGTGTACACCTTCGTATCTGGCAACGAAGAAGACGCCTTTAGCATTGTCCAGCCAGCATCCAACCTGTCTACAGCCCTCTTAATCCGCACCAATCGCGTGCTTGACAGAGAACAACAGGAAATATACGACCTGGTTATCAGGGCCACCGACGTCGAGGAAGCTAACTCGGCAGACGCATCGGTGACCATCGTGGTGGACAACCTAAACGACAACGCACCCGTGCCGGAGAGGACCGTTTACGAATTCCGAATCCCAGAAGACCTGGAGATGTATTCCATTGTCGGAAATGTGAGTGCTTACGATGCGGATGGAGACAGACCAGTGTATCACCTCGTGTCTCGACATCCCGTCTTCGCCATCATCCCCAAAACTGGCCAGATTCTACTCATTGCCACTCCCGAGCTGAAAACTTACAAGCTTAGCATCAGAACCCAGGACACAGCAAAGCCTCCGAGGGTGAGTGCGCCCTTCTCGGTGTACATCGAGGTGTTCAGCGAAGAACTGTTGCCAGAGGCCGAAATGGATCCGAGCTTGGAGACCAACGAGGTGCTGCCCGTGAGGCAGAAAAGAAGTGTGAGACCCACCAAGAGTTATGAGTACAAAGAGACGGATGGTTCGAAGCCCGGAAAGGTCATGTTCCAACTGGATAAGAAGCACCCGCAAGAGACCTACAAGATGGAAGGTCCCGTCAAGTGGGTCGAAGTGGATTCTTCGGGAGATGTCAAGGTCAAAGAGCCTTGGGACTACGAACAGTTGGGGAAGGAGAAGACCATCGACTTCTGGGTCTTTGTCACAGGACCCAACATAAATGGTAAGTCCATGTTTTTTTTCCCATTCCCAAGAAAACTTAAGTTTTTAGAAGCTCCATGCAAGCAGCATAATTAAGTTGACGCAAAAACTACAATTTCATGGTAGAAATTAACAAAAAGGTATTTCTAGGACGATGAGAAATTAGCCAAAATTCTACATTATGGAATAGTTATGCACCCAGATGTAGCATTTATTCTTAATGCATGCATATTCTTGACTAAATTACTGAATCAGATAGAAAAAGGGAACAAACGCGAATGATTGTTTAAAAAAATTTTTTTTTCATGTTAGATCATATTTTGTTTCAGTAACTAACGATGTTATTATATATATATGTATATCAAATTAGATCGAGAGGTTAATATAAATTTAATATGGTTAATTCATTTCTGAACAAAAAAAATATTGGCTAAAGTTCTACAAAGATATCATCTGTCACTTTAAAAATAATATATATATATATATATATATATATATATATATATATATATCTGTTTTTACAATCTACTTTTTTTCTCTTTTATCGCATTATTTAAACCATAATTATCATTGTTTTTTAAAGAAACCTATATTATATATTATTCTATCTATCGAGTTAAATAGATCTTCAATATATATATGTGTATAACCAGAGGATATTTATATGTATTTGTAGGAGGGTTTCGAAGTTGTTTTTTGTTTAAAATGTAAAGAGTAATATTAATTTTACCAAATTATATACTGTTTGCACCATGCTTTCCCAGGGGTATTTGACATTTCTATTTTGCATTTTTTCAGCATCCCATCAAATGTGTGCTTAAAAAAACTATTTTCAGAAACCAAAGCCATAGTCTATATAGGTGAAAAATCGGTTGATTTTGCAGGAATATGTTGAAAGGGTATACATGTCAAGGTATCTTGTCAACTTCCCCTTTTTGAAAGGATTGTTCAACTATTGAATTGAATTTTGAAGTATGACTATATTAGATTTACATCTTGGAGTATTTAAACTCTGTGAAAATTGTTGGGATAAAGAAACTGAAATTTTCTGTAAATATTTTTGAAGTAAATTAATATCCTGATAGCATGAGTTTACTTTCATACGTTGAGATTTTCTTTCTTCTTGTATTTAACATTCATTGAAAGAGAAATATTCAATCACAGTCTGAAACTTTCTTTGCTTTCTGAAAAAACTGGTTTTGATATCTTTTTACATTGATTCATGCTTCCTCAAGAATAACAATGTTTTATACTTATCTTTTGCGGAAGCGTTTTTCTGCAGCGCTCATTAAAGTATTTTGCGTTGAGAGCAGCAGGACTTCACAAAACTTCTCAACATTATGTTTTGGGTTTTTTAATTTGAAAATCAATTTATTATTTTGCTTATTGCTGCTACAAGTGTACACTTGTTTTGTGTGCGTCGGTGGATTTTGTCTTATTACCATTTGAGTGTGCGTGCAATGGCATATTGGAAACACTTAAAAAGGCACTTACCTTTTTCGAGTATTCACTGGGAGTATCTCTCTCTACTTTCTAGTGGTGTGGTAGTTAGGAGAGGGGGTGCCAGCTCAGGTGTCGTCCACGTCACTTGACCATGGTTCAAAATTACGTGGTCCGTCGCCAAAAGCCCTCGTGTAGCTGAACAGTGCAACGTTAATATTCAATAAATCAATCAATCAACTCTCTACTTTCTACGTAGAAATAGCAACTGGAAACTTCTCTCTTATTAGTAATGCTGTTTATTTTATGCGTAGAAATCCTTATACGAAGCATTTCGTGGCATTTTTTTATTTACGGAATAAAACTTTTTCTCCTCTAAAAGTGCGAAATCATATCCTTTGATGCATAGCTTATTTAAAACCACATTCTTAACAACAACAAAAGAAGAAGAAATTTGAAAATATCGGTCAATAATTTCAATTATTAATAATTAGCCTCCCTACATCCAAAACTTTTTATTTTTCTCCTAAATCTTTACTGCGATCGTTTTCTTATAAGTTCATGAAATTTGTTTTAATATAACATAATATAATATAATATAATTTCCTTAATAAATGTATATATATGTTTCGTTTTTTCTAAGAGAAAATGAAACACAATTATATTGCGACTTACAAATATTTTATATCCTTCATTTTGATTCAATATCTTTGCCATATTTTATGGTAGTATCGGGATTCCACGTTCATAAAACATTACTCCCAAAAAAACTGATCTAAATCTTTTCTAACGCCTTCATTTGAAATAAAGGTTTTACCTCCTGAAATAAATTGTAAGAACAAAACACAAAGAAGGATCCAAAAGGCCATTTATAGAAAACAGGTTGGGGTAATAATGCATCCTATGAAAGGTGTCAAATCTCTTGGCGGCAAACCAATTGGCTTTATCTTATTGAGATGCCAGACTATTTTGATAGAACACTATTCCTTTTCTATAGATTCATTTTGACCTTATTTGTTTGAGCGAATGGCTGATCTTCTGGAGGCTTGAGAAGCCAATCCCACTTATCAATACGATGGGACAAATTTCCTCCACCCATAAACCAAGTTTTGAAATAAGTCCAAAGGTGATCGGGGTCGGTTAAATTCGATCTCTCAGTCAACTCAACTCTTGGCGCTTTTCAATAATCAATGTTTTTTATTTGCTTTCATTTGCTTTCACTGGCCTTCCAGAACTTTTTGCATCTTCAACATCAAAATTACCGGAACGAAGTTTTACCAAACCAGCTCTACCGATCTATCAATTCCTATTCACCACACACATCCACCGAAATTTATTCCCATGAACATCATTTTTACCATTTTGATAGCAAAATATGCAGAAATAAGGCTGCTTTCAATTTTCCGTATTTCGTAGGGTATTAAATAAAATATATTGCGCAGAATCAACAAAAAATTTTTGAGTTGGCACCCCCTCCTCTTTTCTGCTGCAGTGCTTTTCACACCGTGGCTTTCTTTCCGTTTCGAAAAAAAAGGAATTTACTTTCCGATCAACCTAATTGTGAATGAAGTAATATATTTATCAAAAATGTATCATCAAATGAAAGGAAAGGTAATGTGACGCTATCAGTAGTAAATGTCAGATGGCAATGGTTAATTTGGCAAATAATTGGCAGCCGACACATCAGTTATTTGCTATGTCCCTTTACAATTTAAATTGTCAAAAAACAAAGCGAATAGTTTTAGAAAATATGATTAGAATCAATTTTATAGAATGAAATGTAAAGAATTTTTGAAAGTCTGAAAATTCAAATAATTTAATAGGGCTAAAAACAAGAACCTAATTTTTTTTAAAAAAAAAACATCTTTTGAGAGAAAAAATGAAAATAAAAGTTTTTTCTGCAATTGCATAATAATTGAATAATAAGTTCACAAATGTTAAGTTGTTTGTTGAAGGAAAAGATTTGTTTTTAAAGTAAATAAAAAGTTGTTTTTTTTATGACGACGAACTTTTAAACATTTTATTTGTCGCGAAACTGATACGAAGAGCGATTTTTTTTCCTTCACAATTTTCAATGGTACCATTTTAGAGCAGATGTTCAAAATATTTGCTTTCTTCTCTTACGGAGGTCAAAATATTGTGTAATTTAAATTTTTGAAAAGGTATGCGATGCTCTAGAGGGGAAAGAGAGGAGCTTTTTATTTTTTAAAACAAAAAAAAAGGAAAAGGTACCTTAAAATTCCATCTCTTCATAATTAGCTTTTACTTGCTCCCGTGAGAGGCAAAAAATTATGAATTTCAAAGAGAGTTTCTTTTTTTTTCCGTTTTGCTAAATGGCAGATCGACGGCTTTACGCTAAAAAAAAATAGAATGGGAAAAATACGGTGGAAGGAGAGAAATTTAATTTAATTCAGCTACTAGTGTTTTTCGATGAATATTCCACGCTATTCTCGGATTTCGCCCCACAGAGGAGGGGGGGCTTTTCTCATCAAATTTAATTTATTCGTTTTCTTTTTCATTGTTTATTCATGAACTCGAGGCAACGGCTCAAAAGCTTTTTGAGGAAGAAAAGAACACGTGCACTTCATAAAAATATGTGGAAACGCTCGAATGTTTTTATAGCCTAATATTTAAGAAGCAAGGGAGGGAAAAGTTAAAATACATGCGATTAAAATGAATGAGATGGATTTCATAGAACGTATCCTTTTTTTGAAAATTCATTGAATAAAAAAAAGAATTATTTTCGTTATATTTCTCTCCAAATCTACTCTGCAGGAGACCAACCACAGCTGAGTCATGACAAATAAAAACCAGTAACTGTAATTAGCTAATGAGTAAAGAGTTTATTATGAAATACGTTGTTTACAGATGAAAAGTGTGAAATATTTAAACATAAATATAGGCAATATTATCTATAAGACCACTTCCGGTTCGAGTAGTTTTTTTTGGTTGATTCTATTGAATTACCACACACACAGGTTCGACTTTGAGTGCCACTAATGATAAGTTTCCAGGCTCGCGATAAGCTACCACTCAGCCACTAGACATCTCTTCAATATATTCTTGATATGAATAAAATTTTAAATCTCAAAATGCTATTAAAATATTTATTTTCATTTAAGTCTATCTATTATCTTCAAATCGGCATAGTTTGGAACTATGAAGAGAGGTGTGCCATCAATATCGTTCTCATCACTTGACAGAAGTCGTAAGTGCGGTTGCCACTACCCCTCCCAATGGAGTCCCATAATTGGTTGCCGCTCCCTATAGAGAGTCTGATACACATTAAATCTGCAGTGGATCCAAGGTCTCCCGTTGGTGTGATGTGGTAATTTGGGAGAATGTGGTGCCAGCTCAAGTGTCATCTTCCTCACTTGAGTGAGGTAAGGTTCAAAATTACGTGGACTGTCACTCTTAGCCCTCGCTTTGCTTTTTTCAGCTGTTACCTTAACAAAGCCTTAATCTAGGGCAGAGGTTCCCAAACTTTTTTATCTCATAAACCCCTTGCCACGTTTTTCGGTATTGGGTAGACCCCCTGCTTACCTAATATTGAACTTTCGCAAATTTAAACGTCTTTTTGACAGCTGGTATAGATCTACTTACTTTAAGCGATTTAAATTTATAACTGAAGTGAAGTATGATGTTTAAAACTTAAGAAAAGCATGTTAATTAAATTAAAATTTAATTAATACATAAAACAAGTAATATAAAAAAATTCAAGTCAATTCCTACTTAGATCAACCAGGAAAAATTTTATTTTAGCTACTTTTTATTACATAGTTACAATTAATATAAATATGTGTATACATATGACAGAATCGCAACATTAAGTGGTAATTGATTTTTATTGATTATCATTAAATTATCGTATTGTCATCCAAAACAATCGTGTATATAAGGTTTCAGTTCAACTGAATGCTTTAAAACGTGAGAAAAAAACCTTTTCATGTTTTGACACAAGTCGGCAACGTGGCTGTATTTGCAATTCTTTAAATAGTTACTTTTAATCAATTAATTTTTATTAATTATAATTAAATTACTGTATTGTCATCCAAAATAATCATGTATGTAAAATTTAAGCGTTCAATTGAGCGCTTTAAAATGTATTTTAAGAACGATTGAAAATTCCACCAAGATAAAGAAATAAACAAACAAACAAGCAAATAAATAAGTAAAATATAGAGTGTGAGTTAATAGTAGGAATTGAATAAATGAGCAACAAACAAATGCTTTTGATGAGAGGAATAAATCTGGTGCTTCAATAGCAATTTTTCCACATTTGAAATCAATTATGTCAGGTTTAAACCTAAATCTCCTCGGTTAATAGTGTCCAGTACTTAGTCCCCCCCCCGGCTTTTTTGTTTTGTTTTGGAGATTGGCAACCACGCTGAAACTCCTAGACAACCACGCAGAAAAAAAGTAATTAAACATTTTCTTAGGATATTCCATAATTCGTGATAAATGACAGGTATGTCTTTATAAAGGCAGAATTGTGGACATGGTCTTTGTTTTTAATAAAATTATGCTGCCACCTTGTGACTACACACAAAGTAACCTTATTAAAATTATCTATTAAATAGATAAAATCTGGTTTCCACATGACTAAATTTTCTTTTAAAACTAAAATTATGATTTGGTTTAGTGAGAGCCACCATCATAGCCCCCCTCCCATTTACACCTCATGGACCCCTAAATTATTTTTTCGCTGACGTGGACCCCTTGCATGTCGTCATAGACCCCTGGGGGTCTATGTAGACCACGTTGGAAATCATTTTTCTAGGGTCTGATTTGATTTATTGTTTAGTAATTTCGCACTTAGTATTTGCGAGATCTATTGGCGATGGATCCGAACTTCCACACTAACGATAGCAATTTAAGGCTAGACAGATTTAATGTGCATCAGCTTCCAAGCACATGACAGTCTTCTGTGAATCCAAGACTCAGACTTAGGACTCGATATTACCAGCCACAAGACACTATAATCACTCGGCGATCGCGGCTACTACTTCGCTCTAAATTATCTTTTATTACTGTAAACTGGAATTTTAAAAAACAGTGCTCTAAACTTTTGCTTGTTTAAGTTGTTGCATTTTGGTTGTGTGCGACAATATATTTAGTATTGTCGAATGAAATTTTTAAAAAAGGCCTATTTTGGGCAGGAGTTGAAAGAAGAGCTAAACTTTAACTTCACACTTCTCCTAAAATTTAACGTGTCGTCCAAGTGATGGTCCACAAGCCACTAGTGTTCCGTAAGAAAATTTCAAGTATTCCCAGAAAAATGTGTGGAATATACTTACTCATCACGTTAAGTTATGTTTTAATAGTCATTGAAACATACTTCAATTCATAACAATACGTAAAAGAAGCACATACGTGAAAAGATGGATCATCCATCACAATAGGAATATGTAATGATAAAAGTTTCATATACTTAAACCCCTTTTTCAATTTTTACAATTTTTGTTTACTTTATTATGGTTTAATAATAAAGCTTTCATAATTTAGTTACAATAAATAGTTTGATTTTATTAAAAAGGTATATTTTATGTGTTCTTAAATCACAATTTTTCTTATAAATAGGTTTAACTCTTAAAAATTTCTATTAGTGGTCCGTGGGATTTAAATTATGGATTTACTGGTTCGTGAGGTCAAAAAGTTTGGAGACCGCTGCTCTACAGGGCGGATCTTTGTTATGCATGATGAAAAGAAAATCTGGGACTAGATATTGCCGGTCATGAGTACGTGTCCATAACCCCTCGGCTAGTTTGGCCAATCTGAGAGGCCGCGGTAGCCGAGTGGTATAGGTATCGGACGGTGGCTTGCTTTGCCACGGGTTCGAACCCTGTACCACTAAAGACCCGCCGTGTAGGGCAGCGATGCACGTTAAATCTGTCGAGAGCTGAAACGTCCTCCCGTTGGTGTGGTGTGGTAGTTAGGAGAGGAGGGTGCTAGCTCAGGTGTCGTCCACGTCACTTGACCATGGTTCAAAATTACGTGGTCCGTCGCCAAAAGCCCTCGTGTAGCTGAACAGTGCGACGTTAATATTCAATCAATCAATTGGCCAACCTGAATGTAGAAAAAGGTACAGTTTTTATTACAAATAGCAACGCGTACTTATGGATGAGGGTTATAGTTTCGTCGTTCTGCATTCAAGAATATACACTGCTGTACAATTGCTAAGGACGGATCACAAATTGCTATGTAGCATAACATTAAGCGAGACATGAGGCCTAGTAGGATAAAATATAGTTGCCACACTCTTCAGACATTAGAATAAAGAATATTTATTGTTCTGGAAAGTACATAAGCTGTGAAACATCTGAAAGAAAAATAAATGTTCATTTGATCTGCGTACGGAGAAATGAAACAATGCATCTAAAAGTCAGCAGGCACCTTAAAGAAAGGTATCAGTACGGGATATGTCCACCGTGGAGTGTGATGCAACATTCCACACGTCGTACCATACTTTGCACAATATTATCCAGCAGTTGTTGAGGCAATTTATCCCATTCCTCTGTGAGTGCACGGATGAGGGTGTTCTTGTTTGTCGGAGGATAGTTTCGACCAGCAACTTGCCTCCCCAAAGCATCCCACACATTTTCAATGGTGTTTAGATCTGGAGAACGCGCTGGCCATACGAGACGTTGAATACCTCGCTGTCTAGACAATCCTGAACAGCGAGTGTTCGATGACATGTTGCGTTGTCGTCCATAAAAACAAATTTATCACCTACAGCACCACGGAAAAGACGAACATGAGGAAGTAGAACTTCATCAATGTATCGTTGGCCCGTCATAGTCCCATTCGCAACCACATGTAGGCGCGTGCGGCCATTGATCATGATGCCGGCCCACACCATGATACTGCATGTCGGATATCGGTCCTTTTCCTGGATATTTTCTGGACGATAAGCAGTACCACTCTCGCGCCAGATCAGTTGGCGTCTACAATCCAATGACAGACTGAACCTACTCTCATCTGAGAATAGTACGCATGCCCAGTCCTGTTCAGTCCAATTGGGATGCTCACGACACCATTGCAAACGGGCAGTACGGTGCTGTCTGGTCAATGGGACACACACAACAGGTCTGCGTGCGTATAGTCCTCCTCCCCTCAAACGTCTGGCAACAGTTTTTCGGGAGATCTGCTTTCCTGAGACTGCAGAAAATTGATTTGCCACCTGCTGAGCTGGGGTGCGCTTGTTCCTTTTTGCTGATAGGACGATATATCTGTCTTCTGCAGGTGTCGTACTTCTAACACGACATCCCCCGTGCCGTCTACTACACATTCCAGTAGTTTTAAATGACTTCCACAGCCGTGAAACAACGCTGTGAGCGATGTCGAACTTCCTGGCAACATCTGTTATTTTTCGCCCTTCTTCGATCTTTCCAATAATTCGGCCACGCATAAAATCATCTATGTGATGTCGGGAAGGCATGCCAAAAATTTTAAGTTCGTCTATTAAATCTTTCCTGTAAAACTTTGACTTGAAACAACAACTGTCCACACGCGTCAAAACCTTTAAAGCTCTTATGAAAGATATCACGTGATGAACAGACGTGAGAAAAAAAATTGCATACTCATACCTCTTCTTACTAATATCCCGCACTTATTCTAATTTTCCACATTTTGCTGCCTTTCATTTTGTGGTTGCTATGGATGATAGTATTATCCGTCCTTAGCAATTATCCAGCAGTGTAATTTGAAACTTTTTCAGTCTGATAAGAAGCCCTAATGTCATTTTTTACTCCCATTTAGAGTCTATTATTCTGAGCTTTTGCAGAGGAGAAACGCAATAATTTTTTCGCAAAATTAAAAACAAAATCAACATTTGAGGAGTCTTAAAATCTGGAACATATTGTGTAAGCATTTGAAACAAACAATAAATTAAATTACAAACTAAAAAAAGATGCAAGCTTTCTGCGCCGGAGGGAAATGACATTAATATTTTGCTGTATGAAAAAAAAATGATCTTATTCTTCCGCAACGAACAAGCAAATAGAATCTTAGAATGGAGACTTCCATTCTGCTGTCTTACCGCATAAAAAATCCTCCCAAAGCGCTGCCACAGACTCCCAATGGTAGCGCTAAACGCTATGACCGCACCTCGTCACGGGTCAGCGATCTACCTCGGACCTGTACAGTACCTCTCTTCCGGCTTCTTCTAGAGACAATCGGCCACCCCAAGGCCTCCCTCTCCACTTTTAGAGAAAGACATTTTCCCATTCCATTTTTGTCGTCCTCTTTTCTTTTCTTTTTTATTCCGGCACGGAAAGGGCATTTTTTTGTGGCGCGTTTCTGAATAATGGCACTTCTCGACGTGCACTGCGCGAGGAGGGCGCGAAGTGTCGGACACCCCGGCCTGTTCCAAGGATCATTTTGTTCGGCCTCGTTTTTCTTTCTCTTTTTACGACAGTGGTAGAATGTCTTGGGAGTAGTTTTTTTATTATTGTTATTATTTCGAACTTTATGTTTCGAATAAACCATTGACAAGATGTAGCTGGAATTACCGGGTTACCTTCAGCACTGTGTTAGTAAACATCTCTTCTGCGGACTTATCTCGAGTTTTTTAATTCACGTCGTGAAAAACTTACACCCTTTTTTCTATGCAAAATTAGTCGAGTATTTGTGTTCAAAAGATTCGAATTGCAGAGCTTTGAACAAATAGAAGCGACCCCAATAGCGTGGTGATTATGGTCGCGAGCTCGTGGCTGGTGTAGCTAAGGAATCCTGGAGACCGGGTGAAGAACACATTGGCGTGGTGTAGAAGCCTGGAGAATAGGGTCAGAGCTTAGGTGTCACTTTTGTCACTTGACCGTAGCGTGATGCAAAATTATGAAATCCATAATGTCAACTGTGTTGCCAGCTAAGATGTCGTCCTTGTCACTTTGTGGACGCTCTGGGTCACAAGGTCAACGGGGATGGTGCTGAATAAATGACTCCTCTTACGTTCTGTATCGCGATTCATTTATACTAAAGAGAAAAAAGATTTACAGGAAGCGACGGCGTGTGTGTGTCGTTCAAGCAAATGTATAATCTGAGCTTTGTGAAATTTTGTTTTCTTGTTTTGCTTTTTCTCTCTTTGATTTTGAACTAACCGTGCATCTGTAGGGAGGATATTCGTCGCGCCGGTTGCCTTTGTAAGCATATTGTTTGTTGTTGTGGTGGTCGTGTGTTTAATCCTGGGTTACATACGGAAGACGAGAGGTATGCGATAATAGCCTTTATCGCTCCAAAAAAAATCATAACTGTGACTGAGAGATAGATGAACAGAGAAACATGGAATACAATCCTGGAAGAATATAGACTATTCCAAACAATGATTCCAGCATAGAACAGAAGGGGTGCGCTGCTTTCCATTCAAGACGGGAATCCCTTTCTGACGAAAATCTGACTTCTTTTCCGGAAGATACATCGATGCCTTATTTGGGATTCAAACCTGAGGCCACTCGATTGCAACCCAAGTGTCATAACCCCCCTACTGGCTGGGCGGCAGCAAGCAGATTAAATTTTTCTTTTTTATGATTTTTATCTCTCTTCTACATTTCCTTTTATTTTTCACTTCGGAATTCTGGTTTTAACTAGAATTACTAAGACTGTTAGAACTTGCCTTTGTGTACTTCTCCCATAATATATAACAAGTAATAAAAAAAATTAAGTCAATTCCTACTTTGATCAACAATGAAAAACTTTATTTTAGGTACTTTTTATTAAATAGTTACAATTAATGTACAGAACCACAACATTAAGTGGTAATTTATTTTTATTCATTATAATTTAAGTATCCTATTGTCATCCAAAACAATCGTTTCCAGTGGCGCACACAAGGGGGGCCTAGGGGTCCGGACCCTCCACCACAAAGCCCTTGATTTTTGTCCGATTGATTATAATTCTAAGTATATAGTATGTAAAATTTAATTAAATATTTCCTATTAATGATTAATTTTATTAATTAAGGTATCCGACTATACGTTCGAAACAGTGATTTTCAAAAGCGCATAAATGGATGATTTTCATGATATTTAGTGTCACTTAGATTAGAATATATGCATAAAATTGTTTTAAGGACATTTTGACAAAAAAGTTATTTAAATACAATATTTTAGCAAAAAATTAACTTAGAATAATCTTTTTTCCAAATGTTCTCCCTTTGTAAAAAATGCTTCTATTAGAATAATATTTTGCCTGTATATAGCTCAGACATCTGTTCAGAGGCTCAACTAGAATTTTTGAAATATATAACTTAGAAGTGGGTTTATTCATATTTTACGACAACAGAGGGGAAAAATTTTAAGAAAAAAACCGCGAATTATTATTTCAATTGACGGTAACTCTGAAAACAATGTGAATTTTTCAAAACTTCAATTTGAGCCTCTGTAGAGAGGTCTGAGCTATATACAGGCAAAATATTATTATTAAAAAAATCTCATACTACATGTGTATTCTTAAAATAAGTGCATTTTGTTTTCCCGTATATTTTATTATTTTTGAATAACGTTAATTTCCTTTAAATATGTGCTATTTAAAATAAAGTTTCCGCAAAAAGAAAACGTTGGCAACAGCGAAGCGTATGAACTGATTAGCTGGAAACACGTGACTATGACGTCACATAAATTTTTGAACTGATTGACTGAAAACTGAATTTAGCCCATTGAACATAAGAATTGAGACCAATATAAAATTAAAAATAGCCTAAATGTTGAACCTCGGATCAGACCGATCGATATTTTTGTAAAATGCGAGAGATTTTCGGGTTTAAAATAACAATAAAAACCAAAACCCGACTAAAAAGAAAAATGTTTCTGAAATTTGTAAATTCTTATGTGTAAATTCTTATATAACACATATATTGGGGTACTTTAAATACGGCTGACGATTATAAAGACTATATTTTTGTATCTATCACATTCAGTATTAAATTCCTGTGGGGGAAAAAAAGAAGGAAATATATTTAAAAAAATGTATCCCGGCATTTTTTTCTCTTTAAATTGCACAGATCGGGATGCTTTCCGAATACCAAACATTTTTCGACACTGACGAGTAAATGTGTGCTCTGGGCTACATTCCACGCATTGTGCGCGTTCGCTTGACGCTCAGTCAGTGCGATTACACAGAAAGTGTGTGATGCATTGTAATTGTGGACGCTTCTCGGGTCGAAGGCTTTTCTTCCGTGGCCTCCAAAATATCAAAAACGACTATTGTTAGATTGTATAGATGTGCTTTTTTTTTTTTGGAATTCAGTTTGATCTTTAACAACAATAAAATAATTTTATTCTTCAAAAATATTATTGTTACTAATATAACTCTTGCTTGGGTATAATGCTGGTGAATTTTTTGAATGGAATTTGTTCATCATTTCTTTGGAATGGAACTTCGAGTTTAAATTCTTAACTGAAAGACGATATTTGTCTGTTGTTTTATTCAATTCCTTAAAATGATTTTCATATTCAAACTTTATTGAAATATTAGGTCAAAGATTTAAGTACGGTTTAAGAAAGATTAAGTACGAGTAATTTACGAGTATGTAAACTGGACGAACCATTGCTATTTTCTTCATTTTCGATAAAATAAGATTTCTAAGAGTAAAATATTATTATATATATGTGACGCGATAACCTTAATATTTCTAAAAATAATACCCCCATTATATTAGCTTCCTTGGGTTTTTCTCCCAACAATTCTTCCTCATCGAATTCAGAACTCGAAATGTGTATTTGGGTATGAACGAATGCATTAGGTCTTCTTTTTGCCCGCTGTAGCAGAGGGGCCAAGATCGCAAATTCGTGTCCTGCTTTGTCGAGTCGTGGATTTAAAGGAACCACAAGACGTTCTTAACCTTCAAAAAATCGATTTTTCAGTTTTTATCTTAAAAAAAGTAGATTTAATCCTGATTCTAAAAATGTACAGCATGTACATTTTAAGGCTTAATACCCGAGTAAAATTGCAGTTTTAAAATGTAAACAGCAGCGTGTGCGGTTTGAACAAATCTGGAGAAAAATACTCCCACAAACATTTCCTCCCAGAACCAGTTCTTTTTTTAAATAAAAAGCATATTTAGATACAGCAAAATTACGTTCACTAAAATGTTTGCATGGCTGTGTGTGCGCAGAGCCCAAATGAAGGCCTGAATAACTGTGTGTGGAATCAAGTTCCAAAAAACACATTTCTAAGCAAAACAAAAATTACAAATTGGTGTAATGGATGCAGTGATATGCTGTAATGAAGCTGCATATTCAAGAACATAAGTATTAAGAGAATTTAAAATAAATCCAGGGATTAACACTTGTGTATAAAGGTCTGCGAAAAAATTATAAATTTAGAATTTGTGAAACCGAGATGACGGTTCAAAAGGTCAGCAAAGGGAAGTCAGAACTATTGAAAGACAAAATAAATAGAAGAAAGATTCTTTAGAAGTGTTCATGCAAGATTGATACAGTTCTGGAATTTTTTAAATATTAAATTATAGGTAGCTGTACCATTTTATTTAGTTTTTTTCATATTACTTACAAAATGTGTTTTTCTAGTTTTTTAGGTGCATCTGTTGAAAAATCTATTTTAGTAAAACTTGGTATGAGCTTCTCCTTATAGTAATAATGCATTTAATGCTACTAATTTAATTCCTGAAATGTTAGTATTTTTATTTTTACTGGCCAATTTCTAAAAAAAAAAAATTACCATTTTTAACAATATTTCAAAAAGTCAAAATTGAAATTTAAAAAAAATTCTAAGTAATGAATTATATACGTATAAAAAAACCCTAGAGCATATTTAAATAGAAGTACAATTTTGTAGCAAAAGCAGCGTGTTTTGTGGTTTAATATGTTCTAAAAATGAAAGGAAAATATGGGTCCCTAATCAACACCATGTATACGAAAGCTTCTTTTGGTGTATACTTTTTGAAATCCTTATATTTCTAAAAATATTGCACACATTTAAAAAAAATGTCGTCCTAGTATATTAAGAAAAGTATATAGATTTTGTGACAATTTTTTATGGAGTCTTATTGTTATTGAAAATAATGTTCCTTTAAAAATAGAAATTTTCCTTGTTTTACGTTATCGATAAAACGTTCCCTTAAGTTATGGTACGAATAAAGACCCACAGTGTTGAATATCCGATACACGTAAAGGCTGTCTTTGGCGTTATTGTTAAAGAATAGGACCCTGACTTGGATGATTTTTTCGGATCAAAAAGTATTCCAACATTAATATTATATTCTGCATGCGATATCCGATAGAGAGTAGCATACATCATCCAACTCCTCATTTTTATCCAATTGGATCCATTTTTTATGATACAAAATGTGTTTTCCATTTTTTTCTCCTGTACCGTCAATTTATCCCTTCATATACTGAAAAGTAGAAATAATTATATTTATGTAACATTTTGAAATTTTAAAGACTCTCTATTATAAACAAATGTATGAGTTGCCATGTTAAAATATTTCACAAGTAATATAAAAAAAATTTTAATCAATTTCTAATTAGATTAATAAAGAAAAATTGAATTTTAGCTACTTTTTATATTACATAGCTACAATTAATATAAATATGTATATACATATGACAAAATCGCAACATTAAGTGGTAATTAATTTTTATTAATTATTAAAGTATCGCAATGAATCCAAAACAATCGTGTCAATTAAATTTTAGTTCAACTAAATGCTTTAAAACGTGAGAAAAAAAAACTTTTCAAGTTTTGACACAAGTCGCCGAAAGGGTCACTAAGTGGCCAGAAATGATGCCAACGTGGCTGTGTTTGTAATTCTTTAAATAATTAGTTTTAACCAATTAATTTTTATTAATTATAATTAAATTATTGTATTGTCATCCAAAATAATCACGTATATAAAATTTCAGCTCAATTGAGTTCTTTAAGGTGTATTTTATTAACGATAGAAAATTCCACCCAGATAAATAGAGAGTGTGAGTTAATAATAGGAATTGAAAAATTGCGATATTTTTCTGTCTGAAAATGTGATTCACGTTTAGTTCAGGTCCTTGTACATTTGGCGTGAACCACCTTAAATCGCCTTTTGAGGCTCAACTGCCCACAGTGATGAGTGGGGTAGGACGCTATATAGTTCCTAAGTCGTTCTCGTCTCTTGATCGTGCTATGAGGTTCTCTGCCAATAGACATACCTTCAAAGAGCGACGGTAAGAAAGAAAAAAAATCAAAATATTTGCACCGAAATTTGCACTTTTTTCTATTTTTCGTTTGGTCCTCAGGAATAGCTGAGTTTTACATAAAATTTAATTTAGCAGCGTTCTTTGGTCATTTTGTAGAAAATAAGGGCCCTCAATTAACGCAAGTTTAAACTAATGGATATCACTTGCACTTCCTCGTTTATATTTCGAACACGTATTTATGATATAAATATTGTAAATATTTATTCCACAACTTATCATCCAATTCGATCGCATACACTTTCTGGTTTAACTTATTACGAACGAAATTCCGAGAAGTCCTCACCCCCCTTCCGAAAATTACTCCAAGAATTTCATCACTTTCTCTCATTAATTCTTCTGGAATTACTATATTACTCCAACGTGTATTCGCCAGTCGATCCGCAAAGGTCAAACATTCCTGTCGTTACCATGACAACCGATAAACCCGTATCGATATTTTGCCCCGCCACTTTCGATTCCCATCCCTCGTTCCATCAAAAGTTGGAAAGAGGGAAGGGGGGCTTTGTTTCGGTGTTGAAGTAACTACCCTTCGATATTATTGAAACATGTATTTTTTGTTTTAGTGCCATTTCTAGTGGGACTGCAAGCTTTTTCCATTTCTAGCAAATTATTCTTTTTCCACCATTAGTTGTTGTTCCCTTAGACCTACACAAATAACACCAGTGTTTTTAACCCGAGCACTTCTTATGCACAGCTTACAAGGCAACCCCCCGTGAGTCGTGGGTGAGAAAGAGACAAAAGGTTATAGTTAACACTCTCCTCGGTGGGAGTTGAGAAGTTTCTCCCCTCACGCAAGGGAGGGAAACACACATGGCCTGGTGGTTGATGAGTCCCGGAATCGGAACACAAAAAACTTGCTTAAAATTCATTATCGTAAAAGTACCCATAAAACAAATCAATCTGTACAGTAAAGTGCTACCATGCTATTTGGTGAAGAACTACTCCCATGGGAAAACCTGCTGGGTTCCCTGAAGATCAGTTGATTTTCAGGAGGCACCTCTCAAGGAAAATGTTCAGCCTTTTGAAGGAAGTCATTTTAGTTTGCCTAAGGGAAGTATACTCAACTCCCTCCAAGAACGCAGTAGCTTAGTGATTAGGGTCACGAATTCGTGATTGGAGGGTGGCTGGTTTGAGTTCCTGGTGCCACCCAATACTTGTCATGTAAAGTGAGCCGATGCACGTTAAATCTGTCGAGACTCGATGTCCTCTCGTAAGCTGTGTAGTAGTTAGAAAAGGAAAGCGCTAGTCGTCCTCGTCACTTGAGGACGTGATCCGTCTCCGATATCCCTCTGTTTCTCCAAAACTCTCACTCATCCTCCAAAAAGGAAAAGGAGCAGAAGAGTCTCTGGAGAAGTCTGCTTTGGAGAATAATCTGAGCAGACCGCCTGGAAATGGGCCAGACCGTCAGGACTGCCTCTCACTACCGACTGCTGAATAAATCGCAAGTCATCACGGCACAAAGGCATCTGCCTTCTTGTTGACACATATCAAGATGTGCTGGAGGAATCAAAGCGACGTGTCTTTAAAAATGTGCTATATCTACCCTTTTCTTCTGTACTCACCCCCCCCAATTTTTCTTTATTTCTGATCTCGAAATTGACTGCTGTGTTGGAGATTTGACAACACAAATTACATCATCAAGAAATGGAGCATTATTTTCCGGCGTGATCTACTCAGTTCTTCTTTGAAAGGTAAAAAAAATAAAATGAAAGAAATGTATTTTGAATTGTGAATATGTAGAGAGGTTTCATGAATAACAAATGAAAATTAAGTTCCTATATCGACTTATTTTTAGTGATATTGAAATTCTTACGATACCTTTTCCCATTAATTGTAAAATGTACAGTTCAAAAAGGGCTCCTTTTTTTTTAATTTAGAGCTACACTACTTCATTTCATGTCGTGTTCCTACGTACATACATAAGAGAGAATTGCTCCATAGTTTGAAATGAAATGATATGCGTGCGCATTGAAATGCATAATAGAGAATAATTATTATAATGTTACTCCCTTTGCATGGCATAAACGACTCGTAAAATGTGATTAATAGACTGCCTGATTGGACTGTCTGCCATTATGCTTAGGAATTCTCTCGCCAAATTATAATACCTGTGGAGCAACTGATAACAGTTCACGCTTATTAATGCACTGTTATCACTGGTTCCACTGGTGGATAAAATGTTTTTGACGGCGTTAGATATATATCTACCAGGACATTGCAGGAAGTAAATTTAAAGATTTGAAAATGTTTAAGGTGTCCGACTACGTTCAGAACCGTGATTTTGCAAAAGCGTATAAATGGATAATATTTATGATATTTAGTGTCACTTAGATTTGAAATGTATATAAAATTATTTTAAGAATAGTATTACAATAAAAAATTATTTAGGTGTACTATTTTGACAAAAAATAACATAGAATGACCCATTTTCAAAATATTCTTCTTTTGGGAAAAATGCTTCTATTATAATAATAGTTTGCCTGTATATAGCTCAGACCTCTGTACAGAGGCTCAACTAGAATTTTTGAAATATATAACTTAGAAGTGGGTTTATCCATGTTTTACGACAACAGAGGGGATAAATTTTAAGAAAAAAACGCTGATCATTATTTCAATGGGGGGTAACTGTGAAAATTATGAGAATTTTTCAAAAAAAAATAGTTCAGACTCTCTGAAGAGAAGCCTTTACTTTATACAAGCAAAATATAATCATTATAGAAGCATTTTTTATAAAAGGAAAATATTTTAAAAAAAGGTTATTCTAAGTTAATTTTTTGAAGAAATATTGTATTTAAATAACTTTTTTTTATCAAAACATCCTTAAAATAATTTTATAAATGTATTCTTATCTAAGTGACACTAAATATCATAAAAATTATCCATTTATGCGCTCTTTTCCGAACGTAGTTGGATATCTTAAGGCTCATAAAGATGTTTTTCAAATTATTTTTTTAGTGTATGAAATAATCACTACGTAATGCAAAGGTTTAAAAAAAACTGCAATGCGCGTGATTACTAAGTTTATCGCGAACTCATAGCCTGTGTTTCTTTTATCGGTACGTGGGTCCAAATCGCGGTGTCGTTGAAGACTCGCCCAGTAGGTGGCTGACACACACACATCTGCCCAAGCTCATAGTGTTCACGTTGGAGTGGCGTTATATTTTGTAGAGTGGGTGCCTTCCCTCTCATAACTTGGGTGAAATCACCTTTGCCTGATTCCGAAACAGTCGTTTTCCAATTTTATTTTCTATTGAAATTAGAGAAACTCAATCACGCAACAGCCCATGAGGGCCTACTGTACCCAGTACACGTGACTATTGGGCGCTGAGAGACATGAGCAGATGTCCCGATCAGGTTGTCAGTCTGAAGTAACACCCCCCAGTGCATGATAAGTAAATAGAAAATTTTGGCTCTATCACAGCAGTTCTTAAACTGAGATCTGTGAAACCCCTGGGTCCCCAGCGATTTTGTAGGGGGTCCACGCAGTTTAATATTAAGATTTCCCTTTTTCTTCTGGCTCTGAAAGGCTTGGCGGAAAAATTGAAATATGTACCCTTCCAGAAAAGATCGCTAAATTATTTTCAATGAGGGGGAAAATAAATGTCTGGATATAAATAGCAGAGGCAGTCATAGGATTAGTGAAGAACCTTTAAATCAGTCAGAAAGGGGGAGTCAAAATCTTGGAGGGGAGCTGCGATATCAGGCTGATACATAAAGGGGGACCGTGACGATCGAAGGTTTAAGAGCCTCTGCTCTATTGCTTTAATCGATGCTTAGTCGGAGAAACGTTCCTCTCTCTCAATGTAGAAATTACTGCACTAGATGAATCCTGATCGCATTTTTTTATCTTATCGTTATTATTAAAATATATGTATAAAATAATTCAACTCCCGTTTACAGAAGTGCATGGTATTCGGTTTTGAAAAATGCTGCAACAAAATAAATGCCCAAATATGACAAGCTCTGCTGGTTAAAACTCAGCATTCACGTTGACGTGGTGTGGAAGTTTGGAGAATTGAATGCCAGCTACGTGTGAAATTCTTCCTCTATACTCACACAAAAATCAGGCAAATTAAGATAGTGTGAGATATTGGGAAAATTGATGTGTAGCGTGAGACTTAAGAAATTAAATTATGGATATGCTATACGTCTACACTCACAGCTGTTAATTACACTATTTACATTTAGGTATAAGTTATTCAAAGTATTGAATATTTCAATACTAGAGAATTTGTTATTTGTGATGAATGAGGCAAAACACACAACCCCTCTTGTTGAGTCTTTTGCACAGATTGTCTATCCACTTTCTTGGGATGGGAGTGGCTCCTTCTTAAACTTCAAATTTCACTCGAGATTCCGGCTCGCAGGTGGAATCCAGCCGTTGGTTTTCTCAAAGTCATCAGTTGACGACGGCGGAATGTCAGATAAAAGGACCCCGCAATAATTTAGGGGTGCACGTTGGGATATGAACGGCGTAATGTTATCTGCATAGGGATGCAGATCTTGCAGCTGCGAGGTGGGAAAACGTTGTAAAGCAAATATGAGGGTAATAAGACTTTTTTTTCCGGAATCAATGACATTTTACTTGATACATTTTTATTTCTCAAAAACTCTTTTTGTACAAATAGAATTTCCACCAAAAGCTAATATTCATTTTGCATGGATTGTATTGATTTTAAATTGAATCGTTTGCTTTAATTGATTGATTGTTAATTAATGTTGCACCCGGATGCCCGAGGTGCCGAAGCTCGGGATCGCAAATTGTCTGCTAAGAAAAGCTAAAAAAAAAAAGTTATTTTACATCATTCTCTTTTAACATCTTATTTTCTCACTTGGGGAGATAAAATAAACAAAACAAAATTATGTTACTTTAAAAGAAAAGTTGGCACCACGTAATGCCGATGTAATTTTAAACTATAAAAAAACTGTTCTGTGTCAAAGTCCTCCTTTGGAGCTAATGTCCATCGCACGAAACTTTAGAGTCGATGACCCTAATCGAAAGTTTATTCCAATTGTACCTTCAACTGCTCTTCTCCAAATAAATTAATTATCCTTCCCTTAACACTTCTTTCCAAACGATTCCTTGCAGGCATTAAAACACTCAATAAAACCCATCACCGAAACGTGTGCTTTTTAGGAAACTCCGCCAAAAAAGCTTTTCTCTTTTTTTTCTTTCTTTTATTCCTCCTCTATCGCTCCCTGTTCCTTTTGCGCGTATTGATCAGTGCCATGCTGGTTGCTATGACGACGGTTCAATTCCCGCACGGTCCACTCTTCGCTCTGCAGGGGAGAAATGAGATGGGTCTGGCAATTGACCCCGTACATTTATTTTGTTTACTATTCACTTCGTACGGAAGGTGTGACAATTATTTCTTCCATTATTTACAGTTATTGGCGCACTAGACAGAGGCCCTTACCATTGTGTTGAGGTTTCTTTTTTAAATACAGGTGGAATACTTATGAAAAGTTGTAATTCATTGTAGAGTAAAATTCACGCATTTTCGGTGGCAATGTGTTTAAAAGCATGTGCCCGTAACTGGCTATTAAGTAATTAATTCTCGCACGCTGAGAGTACTATTTTTAGATTTCCAGCAGAGTTAAAATCACTGAATTAACGCGTGTTGTTATTACTAGAAATTCCAAGTTTTGAAACTGTACGAAACTATTGTTTGTTTCTTCATCAACCAGAAAACTGTTTTTCCCGAGTATTGCTCGTAATAGAGAAATTGCAGGATTTTGTGTCATGACGGGTATACTCGTCACGCGTAAAAGTCGTGTTCATTGGCTATTTAAATTATAATTTTTGAGAAAAACAAAGCATATTTTCAAATTTCAAGGTGTTAAGAATATTTTGAGACCATGCCGGAGTAAAACAAATGAATAAAAAATGCTAACAATGTAAGATGAGCTCATGCGGCCTCGTATGCACCGGCTGAAACAGCGTATAAGTTTTCAAAACTAATTTATTTTGTCCGATGATAATGTTTTTTAAATGTTAGCTTAAAAGGGGCCAAACGGGAAAGTTGATTTACAATAGGATTCCTTCAGGTATGGTCAGACATGGGACAAATGCGTGACTTTGACAGGCACGGCTATTGATAGCTGTTGGGCTGAAGTTCCATCGCTATCGAGTGATGTAAATGCCAATTGTAACAGCCACATACATAGACCCCGTACAATACGTATTAGTAATCAAATCTATGCAACTTTATAAAATAAACCCATCTTTTTGATACAATATCTTTACACCGTCGCACTTTGAACACAAGAAATAGGATCGAAATGTAAGGGGGCGCGTCATACGCCGGGCCAAAAGAGAATTAACTTCTACATGCATCGAAACGCTCTTTAGTTATAAGAAATGACTTGCATTATGAACTCAAAGAGTTGTAGTTTTACAAGTATACTAAAGTCTGGGATAATACCTCGAGTCAATGACATAAAAGCAATTATTGCAGATTTCTTCGTTAAAAGGGAGGAGGTTTTATGGCGAACATACATAGGAAAATCAGCTTGAAAGTATAGGTGCGTGTTATACGCTGGATTTTACGGTACTTAATGATTGACGAGTATACTCGTGACACACGTAGTTGCGAGCTCTCAAACGGAAGCGCCACAATTAACTACTGTCGGCTAAGGTTACGGGTTCGATCCCAGCAGGCCCATTGGTGGGGTGTGGTAGTAAGGAGAGGGGGTGCCAGCTCTGGTGTCGTCCACGTCACTTGACCATGGTTCAAAATGACGTGGTCCGTCACCAAAAGCCCTCGTGCAGCTGAACAGTGCGACGTTAATATTCACTCACTCACTCGATCCCAGCAGGAGTCGATAGCTTTTCTGGATGCGAAAATCGTAGACACGCATGTCATATAATTATGTGGCTTGTAAAAGATCATTTGAGTGTCCATTTTTTTCATAGGCAATATTTAGCACCCGACGAGAACTTGAATTAAATAAATCTAAGCATCCAAATTTGGTAGCGAGAGCCACCACTAGATGGTGCTATGCCTAAAATGGCTCTCATATTAGTCGACGCCGTGTCTACAAAGGCTTAGTTGCTAATATGTAGCCCATTGGGAAAAAAGCAATTGGTTAAGGATTACACGCTTTTACAAAAAGAGTTTTTGGAGAGTAATATTAAAAATAAATAACGATTTGCTTTTTAAATCATTAAAGTAATAGAGATTCTGGAAAAGAAATAAGTCAAGTGAGGCATTATTTAAATTTTTATTTAAAAAAAAATTTAACCATGTAAATTTTTTAAAGTACACGATTTAAATATTTTTTTTTAGTTATTTGGAGTGACTTATATATTTCTTGGAATATTGGGGGACAACAGTTAATATGGAATTGAAAATCTGTCACTTCTCTCTCTTTTTCTCTCTCTCGGTGAATAATTACTTTTGCAGCTTCCACTCCCCACCCCCAAAAAACAGAAAGATTCTAAAAAAATGGAACTTTCTTTTTAAATAACTAGAGCATTCAGACCTTAAGACCAGGGCTGGCTCTAGCAGTTTTGCCACCCCGGACAAAAATGGAAAATGCCGCCCCGGGCAGGGGTCCGGTTTGTCCAGCCCTAAAGCCGCCCCTGGTAAGACCTAAATCTCTGCTAAAATTTTAAAAAAAACAAATTGTGTGTTATATCGTTCGAAGGCATCCGAATACCGACGTACGAGCCATCGTACTGCCGTAGGAGGGTCTGGGAGTAGTGTTCATCGTAATTTGCAACGTGAAATCTTACGCCCATACCATCTTCAAAGAACACTGTCACTACTTCCCGCAGATCATCCTGCACGTGTGTGTTTTGCACGGAGGTATCTCGACAAAAGTCGTCTCATCTTACGGATAAGGCGTACTTCACGCATGATGGTGTGTTGAAACACCACAATGAGCATTAATAGATTGACGCGAATCCTCACGGCATGAATCCACATGCTGCACAGTATCACTTTTCTGTGCAGGTTTGGGATGGTGTGGTCAGCAACCTTTTTAGTCAGGCCTTACTTGTTTTAGAACCCCTAACATTTGCAGATTATCTCTTTGCTAGAGCTGCTACTGAGCTTACTTTACCTATAACGTGTTAGACGTCATATGGAGTTTTACCACATGATAGGAAGCTTCTCCATTATGGCACATGTGTTCGTGAACATTTAAATTAGGTGTTTGGTCATCTACGGATTGAGAGTGGTGGTCCGGTTCCCCAGCCACCACGCTTTCCTGATTTAAGGAACACGGATTTCTTTCTTTGGGGGTGCATTGAAAAGTGCTATGTTCTTAATACCTGTGGATTCCGAATGGATCTGGTTGCAGAAATCGTCTTTGATGCTGGGTATACAACAAAATCCAAATGTATTTGAGCGAGTCCACCAATCCATGGTCTGTCGGTGTAACGCATGCATCGCTAGCAATGGTGGAAACTTTGAACATCTTTTGTGGTATGTCTCCCACAAAATCATCTACACAATTCCACAATTTCATCTGCCACAGTACATGTAATATCTTTGACCAATAAGTATTTCAGATTATCTCAGTCTTGTGCCTCTTCGTTTCTTTTACTTGTCATACTACTTTCCCATGTTATTTCCGACCTTGGGTTGTTAATCAAATCTGAATCCTAGTGTCGATCTTCTCCTTTATCTACCCTTAAAATTTGTTCCATTACTCCTGGGACACCCTGTATGTATATATAATACTTGGGAGAAAGGTGAACTAAGATATGTGTGCTTTTGGAAATTTCTCAAGCAATATGAATGATGTAAAAGTTTTCTTCGTTATTGTACAAAGAATATATTTTCTGCATAATTTTGATTGCAGACTATAATATCGATACCAAATTTCGAAACACTTTATATTTGCTAAAAATATCGTTATTGATTGAGTGATTATAACGTCACATTTCGAAGATACACTAGGACTATTGTGGATATACCTCGTCATTTTGAGACACGGTTAAGTGACGAGGACGAGATTTGAGCTACCAATTTAAACGTGCTCACTTTTACTTGCATCAGCCCCTTTACACTACGAAATGAATGCTATAAATTATTTTAAATTGCTATCGGCTGGGTGGTCGGGTTAGTTTGTCGCTGGACTTCTGTACCCATGGTTGCGGGTTCGATCTCGGCCCAAGTCGATGGATTTTCATGATGCAGAAAATTGACAGCGACCTTGTCGTATGATTATATGGCATGTAAAAGATCCCTAGGGCGTGCTATAGGTAAAATTAAATCCTAGTACAAGTTCTCGCATCGTCAGAGCCCAGGTGCTTCCCTCTAGGAAGTCAAAATTACCTGCGGCTATTGGTATCCGCCTATAGGGCACCGCACTAAAAAGAGAGACCTGCTTGCGGTGATGGACTCCGTAGATTGAGGGTTAATAACGGTTCATAATCTACCATTAGAAATAAAAAAAATTTTAATCGCTTAAGATATGCTCTGGTATTTATGATATATTGTATTCATGGATGTTTATCTAAGGGCATTTTTCCGAGTACTTTTATATATTTTGCGATTCACATTGAACATAATTCAACTTCCTACTTTAGAGCTAAATTGTTATTTCTATTTTACTCACTCTTATTAGGCAACGTAGAGGATGGTTCAACGGTTTGAATTTCTATTCTTTTGAATAGTACAGTGGTATTCTAATTTGTGGGAGGGCGACGCCATATTCATGATATTTCACAGCTTAAAACTATTATTTTCCCTCAAAATAATTCTTCGATATATTTGTATTCAATTTAATTTTTTTTTACTATTTTTTCATCCACCTAGCAACGAAGGTAATTTTTCACAACCCTGTGGAGGGAACGCGACCTATCGATTGAACACCACTGCTGCAGAGCAATGGAATCAGCTTATATGTGGATTATAATTAAATTCTGAGTCACAGAGCGGTTAGGAGAGGGGGTGCCAGCTCAGGTGTCGTCCACGTCACTTAACCCTGGTTCAAAATGGCGTGGTCCGTCGCCAAAAGCCCTCGTGTAGCTGAACAGTGCGACGTAAATATTCAATCAATCAACCGAGTCAGAGCGAAGTGTGGGTGTAAAAGGGATCTCAACCTTTCTCCTCCTCCGTGGATCAACAGATTTTTAATATTTAGTGTTAAAACTATGTAGCGGAGCTTTCTTCTTCGCGTTTTTTTGTAAAATGTAACCCTTTACCTATAAAAGAAGTCTGTTTACGCAACTGTTCTGAATACATGTGGTGTGGAAGTCAGGAGAGTGATCCTCTTCATTAAAGGTTGATTCAAATTTAATGAAATCTAGTGGGTTTGTGTAGAATTCAGCGTTTCTCCAACTGTGGGGTACCACCCCCTAAGGGGGCGTGATAGTCCCGCTAAGGAGGCGCGAGTATATCGCCAAGTCGAAAATAAAAGATTATTTTAAAAAGTTAATAATTTACTGAAAGGAAGTAAAACATATTATGACATATTAAAAATAAAATATACATTTGTACTGAATATACTTATAAATACATCACTACTGCGCAATGCATTTGATCATTAGCTCATCAATACCAAATTCGGAACATGTTTAATAATTGCTAGTGCCCCCCATGGGCTTGTCATAAGCAAAATTATGTACAAAGCTCAATATCTTGGTAATTTGCACGGTTTATAACTCAAGTCGTACTGTAACTTCAGGCTCAAAGTACATTATTATAGAATTCAATACATTGTTATTGTATGACGCGATGAAAATTAGGATTGAAAATGGGGTCTCAAAAATTGAAAGTTTGAGTAGCAATGGAATCTTTTAATAAAAGTAAAAGAGGGAAACTTTTACATATCAGCATTATTCTTTTGTTTCGGCTTTTCAAATTAGACTGAATTTCAACTATCTCATAGAATGACAAAAATGCCATTTCTCGACAATTTCACTATTAACACTTCTGGAACATATGGGAATGCAGTTTTTCCTCGTTTGAGGCTGTTATTTAAGGATTTTTCACTGTCATTTCTCATGATTGAAACAAAATTTCTGGATCATCTTTTTTTTTTATCCTTTATTGAAGGGACTGTTTATTGATTTTATTGCAGTTTGTATCGGCTGGTGCAATTTTATACCGATTTTGATGTCATTTTTTGCAATGGAAACTGTTGCTTACTTTCTGCAAGTGTTTTTAATGAAAGAAAGCGATCGTTTATTGGTCTTGTTGCAATTAGCATCGATTTGAAGAAATGTTTATCTATCTCAATTGCAATTTTTCACGATTGAAATTGGTGTTTGTTACGTTTTTATCATTTTCTATCAATTTAAGTTTGAGTTCTTGAGTTTCTTGCAGTTTTTCGGTATTAGAAACGATCGTTTAAAAATCATTTTGCAGTTTGTGTCAATTTCACTGTCCTTTTTTGTTTGATTTAAACTATTGCACAATAATTTCTTAGCAATTTTTCTCGATTGCAATGATTGTTTATTGAATGTATAGCACTCTGTTTCGAATGTCCATTGATTTTTTTTTGCAGTTTTGCAGCACTAAAACTATCTTTCACATATTGGTTTGCAGTTTGCCTTAACTGAAGAGATTATTTATTCTCCTTCAGTTTTTCGCGATTAGAAGTAATCATTTATTAGTTTTGTAATTTATATCGATTAAAGCTATTGTGTATCGATTTCATTGCAGTTCGTGCTTGTGAAACAGTTGTTTTAGTTTTCAAGTACCTCCCTTGAAATTGATCATCTATTCATTTTGCATTAATTGGAGCTATTGTCTATTGATTTTGTTTCAATTTTTAGTGATTAATGTAATTGTTTGTGATTATTTGTTGATTTTGTTTCCATTAAAGCTATTGGTTTTTTTTAATTTCTTTTTTTGAATTTAGAAATTCTGTGATCAAAATAATTGCTCGTTAAGTTTTCTTGTACCTTATCTCAGACTGAAGCGATCAATTTTATTTCGGTTGAAGTTATTGTGAGATCGATTTTGTTACAGTTTTCGGGTTTAAAAAATGAGTTTTTCCTAATTAACTTGCGGTATTTCTGAACTGAAACGACTACTTATTGAATTTGTTACGGTTTGTGTCGATTAAAGCAAAGATTCTAATCGATTCTGTATGAGTTTTTTTTTTCGATTAAAGCCATTGTTTACTAATTTCGCAGAAGTTCCATGTCGATGGAAGCCACTGTTTATTGATTTTCTCGCTCTCAGCGAACTCGGGTTCTACTTCCCGCGCTCTGAGGTTCAGTTAGTTGGCTCGCTACTTCATGAAAGTGACAGTCGCGAAAAAAAGTGTTTCTAACTACCCCGATCGCGCTATTTTCGTTCCTCTCTATCTTTAGCCCACGCTCTCATATACAGAGAAAATGTCAGTGGTACCAAAAAAGAAAAGAGATTTGACAGCGAAATGTTGGAGGAACGTTTGTGAGATTTCTTTCATACGGCATATTTTAATTGCAGAAATATGTGTTAAGGTTGGACAATTTTTTTTCCTATTTGACCCAGTTAAGCTTGGAAGGTTGTGTTCCATTAAAGCACTGATTACACTGCATTAGGTGGGCTCAAATATTTAATCTATTTTGTTGTCTGGCCAGTTTTCTGTCTTTCTCGCCATGGGAAGCTGTATTAACGAGACTTTTAAAAAAATTTAACGAAAAGTAATTGCACACTAAAACGAAAAACTGCTAAACGAAACACGCTAAATCCACTTGTGATGGAGGCAATCACATGTTTATGCCAATCCGTTCGTGCCCTCACTGTTGCTAATTGTTGTATTTTAAAAAATACATTTTTGTCGGCTCTGGTGGCTTAGAGCTAGCGTGCCCGCTTCGTCAACCATAGGTTGCGGCTTGAATCCCGACAAGAGTCGATATATTATTTTCTGGATGTGAAAATCGCAGGCACGCCTGTCCTATGGTTATGTGGTATGTAAAACATCCCTTGAGTATCAATTTGGCTCTAGTATTTTTGGCAAAATTAAATCATGGCAATATTTAGAATACACGACAAGAACTTGAATTAAAAATTAATTCAATCGTCCAAATTGGTAGCGAGGCCGCCACTAGGTGGTACCACCACGAAATGATACCCTCATTTCGTGTCTGCAAAGGCTAAGTTGCTAAAATGCAGACCCATTAGAAAAAAGTCAGCATTTTTAGCACACAATTATAAAAAACTACTACATTATAAATATTTATATTGCATTTTAAAATAAATCATTTCACTTTTTCAGAAATTGTTTCGGAATAGTTGCGCATCCTTATCTAATCAGTAACTTTTACTAGTGTAATGACTAGCACTAGCCACTGTGATTGTATCTTATAAATATCGACTGACCATGGGCCCCTGATGCAGTTGGAAAAAAGGTCTGAGCTCATGTACGGAAAACCTGTTCATGCTCAAAGGCGCATAGGTGTGGAAATTTGGAGAAAACGTTGTGGAAGCTCAGGTGTCGTGCTTGTCGAATTGGTTCTCCTCCCACTTTCAATAGCTCCCGTGTGTTGTGGGAGTTGTGGGTAATACCACCTGTCTGACGTAGTCAGAACGAGGCCCAAGAAATTCATCGTGGCAAGGGACTAGAAGTATGCCTGTCATTGGCCTAGGCCCCCATACAGGTAACAGTACGAATTATTTCGGCGAAATTCCCCAAAAGGACGACAGATGGCGACACCACCTATCTCCACCTCCACAGTTTTGGCATGGAACTGAAGGGGAGGGAAATATTCTCCAGTCCCCTGCACTCGTGATTCAGCCCACAAGACTTCCGGACCCACTGATTTAACGAGCACGTTCTCCGTGTGTACTCGGAGGGTATTTGGTGGCATCGGGCATCGAACCCAGGTCTTCCGGTCTATAGTCCGATTCTCTAACCACTAGGCTACCCACGGCCCTATAGCTCTTGTTATTGCTTCTAAGTATCTATAAAAAGTCAATCCATCAAGAATTGGGCGAGTAGTGCCATCTCGTGCAAGGCCAGAACCACATTATCCCTTTGCTGCCGCGTAGTATTTGGGAAAGATATTAAAGCTTTCGAGATTATATATTAAATATTTTTGTGAATATAATTGAATTATAAAATCTGTTGCTCTAATAATATTTTTTCTTTCAAATTAGTGAATATTTGTAAATTGGTTGCTTGTTAGTTGATTGAAAAAGAAGAGAATTAAATATACTTATTTGATCGTAGTCTATCTGTAGAGAATGTTCGTAGATCACTTCCGCTGACGTGAGCATGTGAGACATTTATGTCCTTTTTCTCTTTTTTTGAAGTTTCCATTTTGGATGGATTTGGTCATGTTCCTCCAAAAACTACGAGACACTATATTCTTCGCCGATTAATTAGATTGTAGTAGGTACTTCTGCTACTGGTTCATCAGAAACGAAAAATAACATCTGCAGTCATTAGAGGTGTGGTACAAGTTTTTTTTTTAAAAAAACATCTGGAGTTTCCAATTCTGTAAAGGTGATGCTTTGACTTTATTTTATAATTTCTGTTTTGCATCATTCAGTTATTTCTCAAAATGCCCATTTAAATGTTAACTGGTCCCTTTGTTGGAATGTGAAAGGTATCATAGAGAAAAAACTAATTGCTCTAAAAAATGGTTTACCACTTATTTAATGTATCAAGAAATGCATAAATTCACTTGTGTCATGTTATATATTATACGAGGGTTGGGGCATTTTTCTTGTATGGATCGCAACCGTATATGTGTCGTGTGGAGGCACAGTGTGTGTGCAAAAGAGCGCAGTTGGTGAGTGTTGAGCAGCGTTCTGACATCGAAATAGCCGCTCTCCTCGGGAAAAATGGGAGAATTAGTGG
Organism: Trichonephila clavipes; assembly: GCA_019973935.1. Taxonomy (NCBI): domain Eukaryota; kingdom Metazoa; phylum Arthropoda; class Arachnida; order Araneae; family Nephilidae; genus Trichonephila; species Trichonephila clavipes. The sequence goes on along the minus strand of BMAU01018354.1, from coordinate 77,445 downwards.
AAGCCCTTGGGAATAACGCCTTTCATTCTTTTGCCCCGTGAAGACCCTATCGCCCTGTATACTACCATAATACATTAGTTTATTACGATATTTCAGTGCTAACACCTTGTCCTTTCGTTTGTATATGTCACATTTTCCAACCGGACTGGTATCTTCAAGAAAAAAGGAACATGGCTTTTGCCCCAACCCTCGTATTTATATTCCCTGTTAACACGTAGGCAGGAAATATTCTCCTTCGATCGTTCTTATAACACTGGTTTTTGTGGTAACCCTAATGTTTGTCTGAACATCTATTTAAAAAATAACCGCTTCGACAAAAATCGTCAACTTGCACCCTCTTAGGCAAACTAGATTTGCTGATGAAATAAAATGTACTTCAGTTTTAAATATTTTACTTTTTTGAATCTTGGCTGCTGTATAGGAATGACAGCAAGAGCCACGCCGTGCCATTGTTCTCCGCTGCACAAAGGAATCGACTTTCTAGGACGGCATCCATTCACTGCCAACCTCCCCGTGTGATTAGAAAGAGCGGAGAGGATTGTTTGATTCTGTAGATGCCACTTCGAGATTATAGAGATCAATGGCTGCGTGTCGATACAGCCGCACAATCGGGACAACACACAGAATTGTCTGCTGCTAATTCGGCTCGAAAACATCTCTGATGAAATGTCAGTTTGCGTGATTATGTAGCTGAACTGCATTTAGAGGGAACATTTACAGTAATTAATCCTAACATGTTCTACACACGCGTCATCAACTTCTGTCTAGTTTGTTTTCTCTTTCAGCCGAGTAGTGGCAGCGGTAGCTTAGTGGTCAAGGTCACGGCCTTGTGGCTGGCGTGTTTTTCCGCTGAAGACCCCCTCCCGACCAGAGGGAGCGGATACACATCGGATCGGATCGTGGCTGGCCTTGTCACGAGTTCCAGTCTCGTACCAATAAAGACCCAACGTGTAGGGCAGCGATGCGCGCTAAATCTGTTGAGAGCTCAAACGTCCTTCCGTTGGTATGGTGTTGAAGTTCGGAGCGGCGCTGCCAGCTCAGGAGTCGTCCTTGTCACTTGACTATGGTACAAAATGACGGTCTGTTGTGAATAGCCCTCGTGTTGTTTTATTGAGCGAGGTGCATTGGCCGAATGGTTTCGTATCGCGCTTCCAAACCACAGGTTTGGGATTCTATGTTTGGGCTGGACAAGGTCGACTCATCCTTTATCCCTTCAGTGGATCGATAAATGAGTACCAAGCTTTCTTGGGGACTAAACACTGGGAGTTTCGCTTCAGACTGACTGTCCAATGGTCACTTATACTGAGATGAGCAGCATACGTGAGGTACCCCAGTACCTCCCAGTATACCAACACAGTATAAGTGACCCTCATGGGCTGTTGCCCCTCTGAGTTTAGTTTAGTTTTATTGTGCAACGTTAATATCACTCACTCTCAGCTGAGTAGTCATGGTGTGAGTGAGTGAACGTCTCTTTATAAGGGAACACGAGGTCTTTGGTCTCGTCCTTTTGAACCTCAGCCAAGCGACACGGAACTTGAGCCAGCACCCCTCTCCAAACAACGCGTCAACGGGAGCACTTCGACAGGCTTCACTTGCAAACCCTCTGCACGGCGCTCTTCACTGGCACTGGACGAGTAGTCATGACTTTTCGAGATCTCAGTTAGGCCATTCCAATGCTCCCTCCACTTTTTCTCTTTCTTATCTGCACGGAAGCCCAACCAGAACAACAGAACGAACTCGTGACTGCCGTTCAAGGGATTCCACACCACGTTGAGCTTAATATCCCTTGAACTGATGTTTGTGACATTTGTCGAGGCGGCACGGTGTACAAGATTCATCCTAGACGCTTGATCGTGATTCAAATAAACAGTGTTCCTTTGTGCTGTTTCTAAATGTGACTTTAATAATAATCAACAATCATTTTGGCTTATTATTTGGCTGTTTGTATTATTCCTTTGTGTTTGATTTCTTTTTCTTTTTCACCTTAATATCAGCACAGAGTATACTCTACAACAGTGTTCCGCAACCTTTTTTATCGTCGCTGAGGTGAAAACGTTGATTGTTTATGTTTTAGACTGTTTTGATTTAATAATTTTATTCAATTGTATTTAATCGTGACATTAGAATAAAATATAGCTACACCAAAAACAAGGAACTTAACAAGGAATATAAAGTGATTTTCATAAAAAGTAGCTCAAATCCAAGAAAAATATACTACAGTAAATAATTTAATGTTTCTTGTGTGGCCCGGTAACATTTGATCCACGGACCGGGGGTTGCGGAACACTGCTCTAGAATATTCATGATAGAAATGGCTGGGAATCAATTAAGGAAAGCTATATAATTCCATTTATACGTATAACTTCTTTGTTACGCTGCTACATTTTCAATAAATCTTGGTGATTCCCAGCGACTAGAAAATCTCGACGGAAAGAACCAGATTTCATTCTAGAGAAGATGTAATGGAACATCTGTTTTCAATGTATACAAATAGTCGTGGTTTCGAACTCGTGACCGGCGTTTTTGAGCCACGGATTTGAGTCCTGGGGCCACTGAAGGCCTGATGCACGTTCAGTTTGGCGTAGTGAGGGAGTTGCCAGCTCAGGTGTCGCCCTCGTCACCTGACTTTTGTTCATAAGGGCGAAATTCGTCTCCAATAGCCCTTACGTTGCTTCAAACTACGACCTTTGTAAACTCTCAAGGCACAAAATAGTTTCCTATGCATGACGCAATGACGAAAGAATTTGCCAATTCAATCTTTTTAAGGAAATCGCTTTCTATATATACATCTATATATATTTTTAATCAAACAGGAGATAAATTGACACGGGACATATGTATTTCTCAATTTATCTCGTAATAAAGGTAGCATAAGCTGCTCTAGTAAGTTAATGATGAAATGCTGGAATTTCTTTAGTCTTCATGTGTGAGCGGCTTGTTGTAGCACAATTACAAGTTCAAGTCCCGTGATGTACCGAAATTGTTGCACTTTTAATTTGTCAAGGCTTGAAGTCCTCAAGTTACTGTTCAAAATAACCATAGGGTCTTCACGTATTTCTTTCTAGATTGCGAAAACTAAAATGCAGTTGTTGAGAGAATTATCTTTCTTTCCGATTATTCATCAAAATATAATTATACAAATAAACAAATGAACTGAATGATAAAAATATATTAATAAAATAAAAATAATATGTAACGTTAAAAAAACTGTGTGAAGAATAATTTGTCATTCAAAGAGATAAATGACGTCATATCACCAGAGTTCTGAAGTTTAATTTTAAAAAATATGAAATGAATTTCGAAAGATGTATTTTGATTTGCAAACTATCATCGTCATCACTCACTGTATCAAATATTATGCGTTTGGTTTCGGTCTTGCCGTTTTTGTTCCATCTTGCGCATACGTACCGTCCCTTTTATGAACCCTTTAACTACCACAGGCGGGATTTACGCCTGGCTCACCAAGTGCGTTAACTGCCCCTGGCGCTTATCCGTTTTCCAGAAGTGCTGCAATCAGTTAAACGATTCCGAATGTTTTGGATAGCAATAAAAGGAGCTTGAAAGTGTTTCCAAAGGAGTTGCTTATTGATGTATTTTCTTTTCCCTCAATAAATGTAAAAAATAAGGACGTCAGGAAGCGAATTGTGTAACTTTTTCTCGGCTGTTAAGAGGTTAATATAGAAAAGTGTGACGTTACATAAAATTCAATTCATTAGGTTAAACAACGCAATTTGAGATTAAATTATAAAAATAATTTTTTTTTTGTACCTTTCTTGTCCAGCTAAAGCTACCGTCCATTGATGATGAATATTAGATGAAGAGAAATCTCTTTCTGAGCCTATGGCTTGCCTTGCGAGACTCAGTTTGGGACCATATTAAGAAATACAATATTGCTTTTTTCCACGGTTAAAACTGGGACTTTTTACCAATCTGTCCCCCAATTGCTCCGTCCTTGAAGCACTTAACAAGTGTATCTTACCTATTCACAGATTCACGCTTGTTGTATTTTCAAATTCTTTTCCAAAGCCCACATATGAAGTAAATTACGTTTACCTCCAGAAATCGTTTTTCCTGTGGGTTTTTTAAATCGCCTTTATGTGAGCGTAAAGAAAAAGAATATATATATGTATACCCCCCGTTTGCTAATTCATCATTCATCAAAATAAATGTCCTTGATGATCACGGGTACAGTGAACCCAGAGCCTACCTCCCAGAATTTTATTTCGTTTATTATACCGTCAAAAATTTTCCCTCCATTTATCAGAATTTCTTTCTCAGCCTTAAATATGTAAAAAAGAGTTCTTTCTTTTTTCCCTTTCAATCAAATATGCAGCCGCTAAGGAAATTTTTAAATGGAATTTTCCATTTCTGCACGAGATATGTAAAGATATATTTCTTCTTCCGAAATGCATTTACTGGCGAAAGAGCAGAAAAAATAAAGTTTTCTTTCGGGATACGGAATCATAAGTTTGCGGAAAATATTCTTTAATGTACATTTTATTTATTCTAATATTAAGGAGGGTTTTTTTTTAAACAGGAGTTTGATGCAGTGCCAGTATTTCATCTCTCCAGGTAAAAGTTTCTTTTTTTGTGTGTGTGTGAGGAGGGATGGGATATAAAAATTTATTTTCATCGTCTTAAGAGGAATTACGTGGAATAGGTAAAAATGTGTTTATGCCTTTTTTAGGCATTTTTTTCTCTTTGATTTACTTAAAAAGAGAGAAGGGAGACTGGAAAATACAGCGTGTTCATTTTTAACCAAGTTTATCATTAGTTCCGAAATTCTTGACGTATTTTTCTGTAAACTCATTTTTCCTTTCAGAATGTGATTTGATTAAATTAACATCCAGCTAGAATTTCGTAAAAGGCTCTATCAAAGGAACCCTTCGAAACCCTATTTTTGAACCACATGAAATGACGAACCCTTTTTAAGTTTTGAATTAGGTACTTGAATTGGTATCCAACTAGCATTTTCCACGCGCCATCCAAGGTCTGCTCCACTTATCGGCACAGCAGCCTCATTATATGATGCACGATAACATTTGAAAGATTTTCATTTTCAGTGTACGATCTCTATTGCGACGTTATTGTTGGGAAGCGCGTAATTAAACAATGGATTGCTTTCTTCCACAGCTATGAATTACAGATTCCTATGCCCATTCTACAGAACATGTTATTCGGAGGCAAACACAATCGTTCTTTCCAGTGTTTCAGAGCGGACTCTCTCACCACACCTTTGTGGCAGGGCGGTCGTCTCTTACACCTCCAATTACACTCAGGCTTGCAGGAAGAGTTGTTTTTTTTTACGGCCATCGATTAACGAGGTGATGGCAGAGGAAAGGACCCCTCAATATTTTAGAATGCATGTGTGGACATGGACAGCGTAATATCATCTATATAGGAATTTGCAACTGCGAGGCGAAAAGTATCATTCTAATTGGTCGAGGTTATTCAGCCTATTTTGACTACATACGAGAGGGACAGAGGTACTTCAAGGGTGATGATTGCAAAGTCGTAGATGGGGTGTTGTTTCTTTCGAGTCGTCGGTTTAAATCCTAACTAATAAAAAAAAGCCGTTGTGTAGAAAGATTGTTAAATTTGTCGAGGTTTAAAATAATCACCTAGGCGTTTGACAGCCCATAGTTCTAAACAAAAAAAAACCAAAAAAAAAACACCTGCATTGCACCTGGAAGCCGAACCTTGAATGAAATTCGAGACGGATTAAAGCAGTTAGAGGACCCTAGCGGTAAAAAGGTTTCAGGGCCACGGGCTCAAGAATCGAAAAACTAAAATAGTGACAAGATTCCCTGACCTCTCTCTCTCTTAAATTCTCAAAAGAAAATGTGTAGCTAATAATAAAACTCAACGGTTAAAGAAGAGTCGGGACTGTATTTAAAAAAAATTAAAAACCTTTACAATTTTGCTGTACAACTTTACTTCTTGATTTCTCTTTGGCAAATCCATCAATTATTTTTCCCTTATCTATTTTGTTTAAAACATCTTTTGTGTCCTACATATAATGTGGCCATGTTGTTCAATTTGTCCTCTTCCATGTACTTCTTATATAATTTTTAACATCCTTTAAAACTGCAAAAAGATTTCTCACCTGATGCATTCGATATCGGTATTGTTAAAAATATTGGTTCACAGGTTCGTATGGATAGTTCGGCTCTTGCCCTATCGCATATGACATAAAATGAATTCACTATGAAGTTTTCCCTTCTTTTGAAAATTCTTAAGGCTGTCTTCGGTAAAAGTACGAGAGCTTGAACTAAAGGCGAAGCACATTCTCTGAGAGAAAAATGCCTCAATTTCCATGGAAATTTGCAATATTTTATCTCATATCTCTGCTAACAATATAGTGTTTTTAAAAATTTCAAAATATTCCATGAATATTTTCTTTTTTGTTTCAATACGTGAAGGCGTATCCCATTTAACATTACGATATAGGAGAAAAAACACGAAACACATTTTATATCAGAAAAAAGGAATCAACTCGGTTAAAAATGGGAAGTATGATAGAAAATACTGCTCTTTAAAGGATAGTGAAGCCAGAATATCATATTAATTTTTCATTTCTTTTATATCTGAAAAAATGTTCCAAATTCGGGTCCTATTCTTTAACATTAACCGAAAACAGCCTTAACTAACTGTACTTTCACCGGAAGTAATTTTTCTCTTTTGCTAGCTGCGAGCTTGTCCAGCTTCCTCTTCTAACGAGAGCCTTGAAGAATCATTTGCTCCTTTCTGAAATTTTAAATATCATTTTCTAGAGATTTTAGTAGACCTTTTAATAATTCCCATTAAACTAACGTATTGTAGCAATTTATTAACAGCATTTACTCTCTGGAGTATGGTATTCCCAATCAAGGTCATATGGGAAATTTCATATCTGTCCATCTGTTTCAACAGGGAAACTACTTCCAGTATTGTAGCCTTTTATTTTTTCCTGATTCATTTCACGAATTTCAGACAAAGCCACTTTTATTGATCGCTATCTTTCTGTTAAGGCCTCAATTCAACTAGCTTGAAATAGTTACCTTTTGAACTAGACATATCTTTTATATACCACATTTTGTTTCATTTATCTTCATCAGTAAAATACACTGATGGAAATAAAATTCCTGTCGCACCAAGAAGGAGTTGTGCTATGTCAAAGAAATGGGACGCACAGGCGAGTTTATACATAGAAAAGAGGACTGATTCAAATTTCGCGTTAGGCGCGAATGGGGGCGCTAGTTACGCCGATGCGTTCCATCAGTAGCGCATGCGGGGAGTTTTCAAGGGTTCCAAAGTTCACCATTCTTGTATCATGCTCCGTTTGATTGTGTCGATAGTCGGGAACAGTAAAAAACTAATTTTTGAATAAAGCATCAATTAATAAAATTAATCATTAATAACAAGTAAGTAATTAAATTTTACGTATTATATACTTAGAATTATAATCAATCCGAAAAAAAATCAAGCGCTTTGGGGGGGGGTCCGGACTCCCCCCCCTTGTGTGCGCCACTGCGTTCAGTAGAATTCATAAGTGTTATTTATCGTTAATGTTTGATGTTAGTCCAGTATGACTTTAAGAAAACGAAAAATCCATCATCAACAGCGTTTCAATGAGAAACTATAATAAAGCTAAGAAATAGGTGGATTTCCTTCCCATGATATTGCAGAAAGATTTGGTAGGAATGTATCCACTGTGCATGATTTTTGGTAAAAGTGCTCTTCGGAAGGCACTACCTCAAAAAAATTATGGGCTAACCGCGCACCGGTCACCACTGACGGAGAAAACCATTGTACAAGGCTGGTGCCTGGTGATGTAGGTGCACTACATGGTAGTTACTGCATCTACATCAGAAGTTACAGTTTTTTTCGGCACCAGAGTCGCAGAGTGAAATCAATCGTTTGAGAAATAGCTGCCACCCAGACTTCCTGTAGCGTTCATATCATTGGCTCCAAATCACTGACATCTGCGACTTCAGTAATGCCACGCTAGATAACTTTGATGAAAGAAGTGACGATGTGTTGTGTTCTCCGATTAAAGCTGTTTCTGTCTTGGTACCAGTGATGCAATGGCGAAACGCAGAATATTAGGAAACCCCTTCAAAATCAAGGTTTCGGCCCCAAACCGTAGTTGGTGTCAGTCAGGCTATGAGTCCTTTAGAATTCTGAGACGCCTTGCGTTGCAAGGGTGTAGAGGTGTTGCAGAGCAATTATCTTTGATTGCAAGGGCACTCTCGCGGTTAATTCACGCACCCAGACTGCAACCTTGTACGTCAGTCTGGTGATTCGAACTCCTGTACTTCCATTTATAAGGGAGAGTCAACAGGATATCTTTCAAGAGGTGTTTCCCGACAGGATAACGGGTGCCCTCATATCCTGTTGTAACCCAACATGTTCTATAGAGTGTCAACGTGTTGTCTTGGTGGTCTTCTAGTTTACAATCAGTCTAATTTAATTTTTCTTGGTGTTGGGAATTTTTTTCCATCGGTGTATGATTTATCTATGAGTAACTAAGCACGACTGTGAAGTAAAAACGAACTTGCTTGACTTGTATAATATTCGTTGGTTTGAAATAAAATTCGTGACACGTGCGAATTCATGACACGCCTACCACGAGTCCATTACCTTGATTACAAAAAAAAATAATCTAGTAAAGGGGTCTGAAACCATGTTGCATTGGTGTACCAAACCAATCTACCAATAGGATTCAAGGTGCCGCGAAGTAAGAATTATTTGAAACAATTCTATTCTCACGGCAATGCATACAGAGTTAGGGGATAGAGGTCCAGAATACAGAGAGAGAGAGAGATTTATAGTGCTTTCTTGTACATTAATTATGCATTATTTACATATATTTACTAGCATAAAAATAAACATAAAACATAACTATTCCTTCAAAGTAAATAAAAAATTAAAATGGTGTACATATTAAGCACACGAATCTTTCAAGAAAAATGTTTATTGAAATAAAAAATAAACAGCAAAATATAAGTATTTCTTCAATATAGTTAAATATTGAAACCTTTTGTCCAAACACCTCTCAACTTTACACATCAAAGTATCAGAGGTATAATTTCAATTTGACATGATTTTGAATGGTCAGTTGAATCCTCAAAAAAGTTGTTAAAAATTTCTTTGGAAACTTAAGATACTTTCTGTCTGAAAAAAGGTTTGTGTTCACATATATTTGTAGAACCCAAAGCTGAAAGCAGAGCACATGCAAGTTTCGCCTCAAAGAACTAAGTATCGATTATCTAAATTGTCAAATTATCGTCAGATTTATATCTTTCAGATTTTTTAATATATATATATATATATATATATATATATATATATATATATATATATATAGTTCCATAAATTTTCCTTTCCATAATTCAGAAGTTGCCGGTTGATTTAAAAATAATGTGACCAATTTCAGAGCAACATAAATTTTTATCGAATTAAGTTATAATATGCATGAAATTTTCAATGTGGTTTACTTTAGCATAGTACACTTTGCTTAAACATTTCAGTCAAGCCAAAAGCAGTTTTTTTACCTTTTTGGAGTATATTTTTTCTAACTTTCTGTTTGATTGTTTTTTGAAGCCCTTGGAGTGTGCTTACTTTATGTCTGTTTAATTGTTTTTTATGTATGACCATAAAAAATAATCTCATGCAACACTGTTAGGAAATGTTCGTAGCCATTTCTCAGGAGACAGAACATTTATTTCTTAATCTTTCAGAAGTTTTATAGTCGATTTTTTGCAGTATGACTTGGTGCAAAATCTTAATGTAAAATTAAGTTTCCTTGAATGTAAAGACGTTCACTTTTTTTGATCAAGTGTTTCGAAACTTTATTTTGATAGTATTTAGTATCAATTTTACCATTGGTTTTACAAAAAATGGTTTTGTTAAGTCTTGAGAGGACATTTCCATCTATACCATAACACCTGACGGCTAACTTGCTTTTTGCAAAACAGCTGCGTCTTTCCGATATTTTTTGAGTGAAATATATTGTATTTTCATTTTTATCAGTTGTGAATGACATGAAACAGTGCTTCATCCGAAGTTATCCATACTTTGTATCTACCTTTGCGTAACATTAAATACATAGGCCAAGAATGTTTTTTTTTGTTTTTCTATGGTCTTAACAGGCATTTGAAGATAGACTGCTTTATTCACTTTGTATGGCCTATTTTCTTTATCTGACGACAAATTGTCGATGGCGACACCTATAGTTTCTTTGCTAAAGTTCTTTGAGGCAGAGAATTTGCAATAGCGATGTCTTTTCAGCTTCTTTTTTTCCGCTTTTTTCCGAAGAACTTCCTTTCGTCCTAATTTTTTTCCTGGAGCTTTTGATTGCCAGCCAAATTTTATTTCTTTTCGAAGTTTAAATAGTAATTCATTAGCAAAATGTCTTTTCTGATTTTTAAATGCTTTATTTGTAACAGGATTTGAGCAAACATCCTTCAAAAGCTTTAAAATTTCGTCTTGAGGATCTAATTTTGGAGCCATAATTTACTCCTACTAATAAAGATAGTTAGATAGATCATTTAGTTTCATTTTTTAATTCAAATTCGATCATTTATTCCAGGAATATTTCAGAAAAATCGTTAGGGCCGATAACAGGGGCGGCAACCTATGGCACACGTCCCAAATTTAGCATGCGGTACACAATTCCTTGTGGTACTCAACACCTCTCTACAAATTAGACAGTTTTTAAGTATAGTTGATAAGTTTTCTGCCCGCAAAGCGATAAAAACTTACCATTCACAGTTATATACTTTTAAAATCGGTCACACTAATTTTGAATCAACCGGTATTAGTTTAATAAACTTCATTGCAAACTTATCAACTTTACTTAAAAATTGTCTAATTTGTAGAGGTGTAAAGTACCACAAGGAATTGTACCACATGGGACGTGTGCCGTAAGTTGCTGACCCCTGTTATCGTCCCTAACGATTTTTCTATAATATTCTTGGAATAAATTATCGAATTTGAATGAACTTGGGAACATAAGTTTTTGTGACCACTCTTTACCTAATATTGAAAAAGAAGAGAGAAAAATTATCTCTCATTTACAGAAAATTGTTTTTTTTCCAGAAATTAATTAACTGTTAATTATATAATCCATTACAAAAAATAGTTTTTTTTTCGAGTCGTGACAACAACTTTATCCAGCTGAAAGTTATTGAGGTTTTTGACGAGTTCCTAATCTTGTGTGAGAGCTCTCCTCCATTAGATTAACGCCTCAAGTTGAATTACGACACTTTTTCCTCCAGAGTGTTTCGCGCAATTTTGTTCTCGAGTGCAAATAACTTACCCCTTTTTTTCCATCCCAGCCCTCTTAAATTCGATTTTGTATTTTTGTTTTCTCAGCACTTCGCCGCAGTGGACGAAGAACCGATATGAAAGGAAACATATTCTTAGTAGAAAATGTTTAGTTTTAGTGTTAGATTAAACGTGACTCGGTGCTTATACTCTGTCAATGGAGGGGATACCTCAGCCGTTTCTTATTCTTTTGATTTATAGTGCGACAACGTGAGTAGTGTTTGAGCCATCCACACCATTGCTCCTAATGCCATATTAGCAAATTACAATAAACCATTAATCGTAACAATAAAATACTTCTTTGAATAGATTTTATGAAAGGACCGTTCCCTTAATTGACATTAAAGAATTAAATGAAAAGTATTCATGAAAAATCAAATTCTAGTTACTATTACATTAGAACGTCGTTTATCCGGAGCGTCAAATATCCGGAGCAGTTTTTTTTTATTTTTGTCGACTACAAGTACTGTATATGAATACGCTTTCAAACAGTTCAATGCTCAACAGTTGTTTCGCGTGAGGTCTCAATATGAAGGACGCCTGCTACATGTTAGCCGAAGCGTGGGACTCGCTCGAAAGACAGAGTCTGAAAAATGCATGCAATAAACTATGACTAGATTTAGAATGCGAAAAAGACTTCAATGACGACCACGGGTAGGAGATTACCGACTTTGTCCAATCGATCTCAGGATTTCAAGAATGGGATGAAGAAGATGTAGAAACCTAGATGGCATGCGATGCAGAAGACTGTGGATGGCAAATACTAAATGATGACGAGATAATGACTTCCGCGCAAGAAGAATCCTACCCTGTCGGCAATGAAATGGATGAAGACGAGGACAACAACAACAACGAACGTAGCGCAAGGGTCCATCAAATGCTAACGCGTTTTCTGTGTTAGAGACAGCTATAGAGTGGTACGAACATCAGCGTGCAGTCCTACTCAACTACTGCTGCTCAAGAGAATCAGAGACTTGGCAGCAAAAAAACGAAGGTGTACTATGGCACAGCGAAAAATAAGTGATTGTTTTCAACAATAAAGGTAAAGTTGCGACATTTTGCACCTATTTTGCTTTTCATTCAAGCCCGTTTCCCGCATGTGATGATTTTCAATATCCGTATAGGGTCCGGTTCCATATACTGAATGGATCGCGTTCGGTTTTCGGTTATCCCAACGGTGTCCGGACCCGATTGATTAGGATAGACGACGTTCTACTGTACAATCTCTATGTGGTATGAAAAAATTCCTTGAGTGTCAGTTTGGCTCTGGTACTCTTGACAAAATAAAACTATGTCAATATTTAGGATCCGACGTGAGCTTAAATTGAATAAACTCAAGTGTCAAGAATTTGGCAGTGGGAGCCACCACAAGAGGGTGCTGCCAAAGAAATGACTCTCACACTTGAGGATTCTCTGTGTCTGCAAAGACTTGACTGCCAAAATGCTGCCAATTTTTTAAAAAAATAATTAGAATCTTTAAAAAAAAAGGAAAAACATTATCTATCCGTCAAGTGAGCAAGGATGAGTTGGAGGTTTAAATATTTGTACATTTATTATAAGGAAACCAAACAATTATGCAAAAAAGCTTGTGATATTCCCGGCGTTGGGGACCAATGTGGTACCCCACGTGCTGGGGGTATCATCTCTTCCTCATCCACGTGACCTATGTTTGAGGGAATGAAAGATGGACCACTCAATTCTGCCATAATAAAATTAGTTTATATACAATACAACAACACTAGTCTAGGAGGCTTATGATGAGGAGCGATGCGACGCAAACCGTAATTCTAACAAATAGCGCAATTGAATCGATATTTACAGATTATTTCCTAACTTAATAGAATCCGCTCTAGTCTTTAAGCTTAATTAAACAGTCTTACCGCTATTTCCTTGACGAACAGCTACAGTCCTTATAATGTCACTAATTCTTCAATCAGACTTGCTCCAGCTAAGAGAATACTCTTCTTGTCTCAGGCCCACTTATAATTCCACTATACTGGCTCTACTAGACCGATTCATAGAACATTTAGAACACTTAGACTCTTCTCCTAGAACTTTACCTAACTTCGCTTAGCTTTACTTAGCGCTCTCCTCACTTAGCGCTCAACGCGAATACAAACATTCCAATATATACTATTCCTAATCCGCATAGCCACGCTCTCTTTGTTTGGTTGGAAAGAATTGCCAATCTGGCCCCAAAGATGTCTCAAGAGGATTAATAGAAGAAATACCGATAAAACCCCGTCACAAGCTATTTTAATAATTTAATATGCTACACAATTCTTTCAATCTACACATTATGTTGGAACTATATAAAAAATTAAAATTTTAAAACAAACAGTGGTGTAACATTCATTGAAAGCGCTATCTACGCCGTTTGCGTTGGCTTTGTACGCCTAAGGTTGCAGGTTCGACACCGGCCCAAGTCAGTGGATTTTCATAATGCAAAAAAAAATCCACAACGTCCATGTTGTATGATTATGCGGCTCATAAAAGATCCCTTGAGTGCTTGTTTGGATTAGATACTCTAGGGAAAATTAAATTCCTAGCACGGTTTCGCATCTTCAGAGCTCCGGTGCCTCCCTCTGGAAAGGATACTGGGGGTCAAAATTACTTGCTGCGATTGGTGTACCATCTATAGTGAGCCTCACTGGAAAAAGATTTCGGCCTCCAGGGAATGTACTGGGTCTGAAATTCGCAGCCCTATTAGAATTAATAGCGCAGTATAGCCAAATTGGGCTCTTGCGCGAGAAAATCATGCAATCGCTCACTCATTGAAACTTACAAAAACTATCATAGACCTAAAGAAAGTATACCGTAGTAGCATTTATAACACAAGTACATATATATTTGTTCTTGAATCCTAGCGATACTAAAGATTCGCCGAGTAGAGTATTTAAAGGTGTCGAGGTATCAAGTTTTCGAAGAAAGGGCAACTCTTGTGTTGGTTTAAAATTTGTGATAATTATAAACAATCAGTTTATATTAGAATTATGACAGAAAGACTAGTCTTTCTCTCTATATATAACATTTATTAGAAGAAAAAAAATATTATTTTGTTATTCTACCTAGTCTGCTTCTCCAGTTCTTACAGTTACTAACAGAAAGATGAAAGATTTACTAAAAGAAGAGAGGAAAACTTTAAATGAATAGATCCGAGTTTTACTTTCTTATGCGTTTTAAGCTACATAAAAACTGTAACATTTATTGGATTTTCAAGAAAAGATAGTGAATGCGACAGTAAAGAAACAAGAAAGAGAGAGAAATTTTGTGTAATTTTTTTTCCAAAACTTCAAACGGTCAAAGCGTTAATCTGAAGAATCAGGTCATGAAAATGAAAAGCGCGTTTGAAAACCGGAATCTACCTTATTATCAAAACAAGATTTAAGGCTGTTTTCGGTAATCTAACTAAACGCGAAGCACATTTTTAGACAGAAAAATGATCCAATTTTCATGGAAATTTGCAATATTATAACTCGTATCTCTGTTAACAATAGAGTGTTTTTAAAAATTTCAAAATATTCCGTGAATACTCTCTTTTTTTTGTTTTAATACGTGAAGGCAAATCCCCTTTAACATTACGGTAAAGGATAAAAAATGCGAAACACATTTTATACCAGAAAAAATGAGTCAACTCGGTTAAAAATGGGAAGTGTGATAAAAAATGCTGCTCTCTAAGGGATAGTGAAGCCAGAATATCATATTAATTTTTCATTGCTTTTATATCTGAAAAAATGTTCCAAATTCGGGTACTATTCTTTAACATTATCCAAAAACAGCCTTAAAGTCACAGAAACACTATATATCACTGAGAAATGCGTTAAATTGATAAATACTTGAAACTGTGTAGGAGAAAATGCTGTAAATATTTCAAAAAAAAAACATTTGAACCTCTATTTATATTTTTCATTTAAATTCTGTACACTAAATGGATTTTAAAACCTATGTAAGGGAAAAGGAAAGAGAGAGAGAAGTATTTTATATTTTTTCTCAAACAACATTTAAGTCTATTACCAATAAAATTCATGTATTTCTGTAGAACCACGAAATGTAAACTTAAAGATTTTAAACTTAGCAATTCCAATTTTTATTATTTTTTAATCAGAAGCCGAAACAAGATCGCTTCACAAACAGTCCCCGCGTTTCTGTTTTATCCTGATAAAGAATTTTCTGGTGGAATCTCGGTGAGTTATTGGAAAATACTTTTTCGACAAGGGAGGGGGGAAAAGTAAAAATAAAAAAATAAATCTTCATCTCATTCTTATCTGAAAGTATCCACGTATTTTCCATAGAAAAAAAATTAAAATTTAAATAAAAGTAAATGTTTGAAATGAATCCTCTTAGGTTTTTTTCTTTTTTCTTTTCCTTTCATATCGTGGAATAAACTTTCCTTAGTTAAGGAATTCTCTTTAAAAGTTTTTTACATTTATTTTTCTTATTTTAATGCCCAAGTACTTTTTTCTTCTTTCTAGTAAGTTCTACGTTTAATTTATTTTCAATTTCGCAGTTCAGCGAGTTGAGTGGTTTTGTTTCTGCATGGCCACGGTGTTCTTTCTTTTGGTATTTTTTTTCTTGTCTTTAATTTTGATATCATTTGATGAAGTATTCGTTTTTTTCCCTTTGCTCTTCTGAAGATAGTTCATTATTGTCGAGTTATGCACTCGAAACATCTATCAACACAACATTTGCTTTTCTCCCAATTTGACTTGGTAATTTTTCATTTCACACACACAGAAAAAAAAGTTCTATTGTTACGACTTTTCGAGAATTACAACATGAGGAGTTTCGACTTCTTTTGTTTATAAGTTTAAAGAGGAAAATTAACAACAGTCACCCAAACATATTTGAAAAGAAAAAAGTTCTTTTCTTCCAAGTTGAAATTTTAAAGGTGTCATTAACAGCTTTTTTTAATTTATTTTCTAACATACTCTTCGTAGCCACACGCCACTACACGGTAACGAACGCTGCTCTACAAGTAAGAGATACGCTGCAATATATATCTAGAATAATTCCTAAAAAACTGAAATATTGTTTTTTGATGGGTAAAATAATTATACTTTATAAACTGTACACACTAGTCAATGATAACAAAGTAGTCACGAAAGCCGTGGTCGCGGTCGGGACTTTGTGATCGAAGTTGTTTTTTGCACGTTCATGGGTAATAGTTCTATTGTCGTTGAAGACCAGCTGTGTGGAGGTGATGATGCACATTAAATCGGTCAAGCCACCTATCCGGTATAGTGATTATTGACGCTGATTGCGGTGCCTAAGGGCCTGGGTTCAAATCCCGGAGAAGGCATGGATGTTTGTGTAAATATACAGTGCATGTACGGCATGGGGGTACTCTAAATATTCGTCAAGCCGCAAGTCTTTTCGAGAGGTTGGTGGTAGGGGAAGAGAGGTGAAAGGCCTTTGATCACTCTTAGGGTGTTCACACTCAAAACTGGGGTGAAACCGAGCCAAACCGTACTATCACCTGCACGGTGCTAAAGGCTAACGGCAGATGTAAAATTCTAGCCCTTAGCCTCGATGAATTTCGTGAACCTTGATCTGATGTTAGTGTCGATCAGGGGGCATAAACAACAACAACAAATCGGTCAAGGTTTAAACCCTCTCGTTGATGTGGAGTGGAAGTTTGGAGAGTAGAAAGTGGGCTAGATGTCGTCCTCTTCATTTGACCGCTGTTCAAAATGACGAGATCCATCGAGAACAGCACTTGTGTTGTTGCAAAGAGTGGTCATAATAAACAAGCATCAGTAGTACACAGCAAATCAATATAAAACAATCCATATAAAATGCAATAAAAATTATATATTTAGTGTACAAAAAGCAAACTAACCTAAAATATTTTTTTAAGTTAAGTACTTTTAATTCATTGTTTATTTTTAGTGTTGCGATTATCATTATTTTTTTCCATTTTTTTAAATGTTAGTATGTTGCTATGACAATTGTGTGATGACTTTTTAAATTTCCTTTTCAACCATTTGACTCATTTCTCAAAATAAAACACGTTATAGGTTTCAAATGTCGGTAGAATTCTCAAAGTATTTTGAGTCACCTTATTGTCGAGAAACAAAGCTTTATTTATGTTATTTATTCAATTCCTACTAATCGCTCACAATCTCTGTGTATTTATTTATTTATTGATCTTGGTGGAATTTTCAATTAATAAAATACATTTTAAGTCTATTTTCGGTAAAAGTACGAGAGCTCTAACTAAACACAAAACGCATTTTCAGACAGAAAAATGACCCAATTTCCATGGAAATTTGCAATATTATAACTCGTTACTCTGTTAACAAAATAGAGTGTTTTTAAAAATTTCAAAATACTCCGTGGATACTTTCTTTTTTGTTTTAATACGTAAAGGCAAAGACCCTTTAACATTACGGTATAGGATAAAAAATGCGAAACATTTTAATCTAGAAAAAATGAATCCACTTGGTTAAAAATGGGAAGTATGATAAAAAATGCTGCTCTCTAAAGGATAGTGAAGCCAGAATATCACATTAATTTTTCATTTCTTTTATATCTGAAGAAATGTTCCAAATTCGGGTCCTATTCTTTAACATTAACCGAAAGTGCTTCATTGAGCTGAAATTTTATATACATGATTATTTTGGATGATAATACAATAATTTAATTGTAATTAATAAAAATTAATTGATTAAAACTAATTATTCAAAGAATTACAAATACATTGGTATCATTTATGGCGACTTGTGTCAAAACTTGAAAAGGTGTTTTCTCACGTTTTAAAGCATTTAGTTGAACTGAAACCTATATACACGATTGGTTTGGAAGAAAATACGATACTTTATTGATAATTAATAAAAATTAATTACCACTTAATGTTGGGATTCTATCATATGTATATACATATTTATATATTAATTGTAACTATTTAATAAAAAGTAGCTAAAATAAAATTTTTCTTTGTTAATCTAAGTAGGAATTGCTTAAAATTTTTTTATATTACTTGTGTGTGTGTGTTTGTGTGACTATACGTTGGCTGAGTGATTATGAATTTGAACTAGAAGGCGGAATTATTTCTGACAAGTCTTGTTAAAAATCTTGTGCTGTTTAAGACTTTCCGTATAGAGAAATTGAAACACATTAATTATATCGAACCTCAAACTTCCCAAATTGGCGCTATGTGGAAGTTCTGAGAGTGGGATCCTTGCCAAGAGTCATCCTCGTCACTTGGCCGAGGTTCAAAATTATGAGGTACTTCATCAATAGACTTCGTGTTGTCTTAGAGTACGCCGTTAATTAAAAAGTCAGAAGTAAAATCGAACCAAATGTTTTGATACTATAGGGTAAATGTATGTATAATGGGGGGAATTCCTTAAAAGTTGTGCACAATAAGAAATATTTTCCCCTTATACGATTTCCATTGAATAGTAATTAAATCTCTGATCTCATTTCCGTCAGATGTATTTTACGAGGTGTGGCACAAAAGAAACGAAACTGTTTCAATAAATCATTGTACTTCATTGTTCATCATTGTACAGAATCAGTTCTTTGTGACATTATCACCTTCAAAGTAGTCCCCTTCAGCATTCACACATTTCTGCGTTCGGTGCTGCCATTGCTGGAGCGAGGTTTTTGGAAGGCCCTTCGGGAAATTCTCTGTTTTTGCCTAAACCTCTTTAATTGAGGCAAAATGGTTTCCCTTTAAGCAAGATTTAATTGTAGGAAATAAAGAAATCACATAGAGCCAAATTACGTGAATATGGAGGATGCCTCTGCATAGTAATGTTTTTGATGGTCAAAAACTGCTCGACAGATGGAGCCGTAGGAGCAGGTGCATTGCTCATAGGCAGCAACCCTCCATCCCTCCGCAACTGTGGCCTTTTGTTCTCATTTTTTCACAAAGTTCTTTTAGCATTTCAATGTAGTTGTGTTGATTAAAATTCTGACCACTGGGAACGCACTCGATCAATAAAATTCCATTCATGTCGAAGAAGGCAATTAGCATTGCCTTGACTTTAGATTTTGACATGCGTGTTTTTTTTAAGTCTTGGGGGTTCTGGAGACTTCCAGTGCATCGACTGGAGCTTACTTTCTGTGTCATAGGTAAAAATCCATGTCTCATCACTTGTTACAACAGATTCCAACAAATTTGGCTCATTTTCAGTGTGTTCTAACATGTGTACAAACACGTCTTTACGGCACTGTTTTTGGTCATCGGGCAACACTTTTGGAACAACCTTCACACAAATCTTTCTCTTATGTAATTCGTCAGTTAAAATGCGTCCAATAGCTTTCCTGTTGAGGTTAACCAGCTCCGTTACTGCAAGAACACTTAATCTTCGGTCAGCCCGGATCACATCACGAGTTTTGGCAATGTTTTGGTCTGTAATCGCTCCCCTTGATCTTCTTCAACACTGCCCCTTCCCCCTGAAAACCTATTATGCCATTCGAACACTCATGGACGAGACAAAGTTTTATCTCCATAAGCCTCAGTTAACATTTGAAATGTTTCCGTAACTGATTTTTAAGTTTCACAAGAAACTTGATGTTAATTCGCTCTGTACAGTTTTTACATTAGACATTTTTTCGGCGGAATTCAGTTGTACGTGTACACTCAATGATGCAGTACTTCCAAAGGGCATGATCGGTTGTGTCGAAACTCGCCACATGGATAGAGAAGGTGTATGGGATGAAGTCTCCAAAACAGTTCTTGACAACTCCACCTTTCCACCCTTTTTTTAAGCTACACACTTAGTCTCGTTTTTTTTTTGCATCACGCCTCGTATAGGAACCCTCCAATGAGGCAAATAATTAGTTTGCAGCGTATTTTTCAGAAAACATTTGAAATGCGCCAAGTAGTGTTCATTGATCCTGAACTTTGCGTCTTTTGAAACAGCGTGAGGGGTAATGACTTCTTCAACTCGGTCGAGTGATGAGGAAGACACTTCAGCTGGCTCACCAACATTTCCACACATTACGAACATGATGACTTGGAGCTTAAACGGCTTTAACACGAATCAGTCTCTCTAGACGGCGGTTCCTTACTGGCACCAAGTCTCAAATCCATGACATAAACAACGCCATCGAGCAATGTTGAAAATGATAGTTATAATTATAATAATAATAACGGTGTTATAAATGTTCAACAAGAAATGTTTTTACGATTTAAGCTCAGTAAAAACAGATATAAAATTATTGTTGTATCCTGAAGTTTTGAATGATTTTTTCTCCCGCTGCCCCCTTCATTATGAGTAGAACTCTTACGTCAAAACCTATTGCTTTCAAAATCTTCCGAAAGAGGATTGGTCACAGGGCCGTCTAAGAAAAAAAAATTACCGAATTAAAAAAATGGTATAAAAAAGCTTATTTTTTTTAAAAAAAAAATACTTGTAGCTTAACTATGTATGAAGTTTTTATAATTATACAGATTAATTTTTTTAATTTGAGTTGCAAAATAGAAAGTATTATTATTTCATTATAATACGCAAGCTTTGTTGTAGACTGACAAACACACAGTTGGATGGTAATTATTTCAGACATAACGGAAGTTTTGACACATGCTTATTTTTTCTTAACCAAAATATTGAGCGTACTTATACTGGCGTAGTGTGGTTTGCTTCTGTTATAAAACAGAAATATGACTTGTCTTGAAATGAAATATCTTTCGAGTTGTCTTGAGAGACACTTTATTGTATTCCAGTAGATTTCTTCGAGACATTTTCTCTCACGCGCGAGATTTCCAGACTCAGTTCATCTTGCATGTATCATAAGACTCAAAAATCAAACAACGTCAAAACCCCCAAACTGCCTAGACGGTAGAGTGGCTAGTGATGCTGACTGCTGTGCCGTGGAACTAGGGTTTGAATCCTAGAGAAGGCATGGATGTTTGTAAGTGTATATGCCTTTGTGGCATGAAAGTACTCTAAAGATTCTTCGAGCCGTAAATTCTCTTAAGAGATTGTTGAAAGAGAATTGGGGCCCCTAATTTCCCCTCGGGATATTCTCCTCAAAATTTGCGGTGGATCCGAGCCAAATCGTAGCGTCGCCTGAATGGTGCTCAAAGCTGCGGCTAATACAGATGTAAAACTAGCCATTCTCACGATAAACTTCGTGTGGGCCTCAATCTGACACCGCTGATTGGGTGGAGTGACATTGACGCCGCTCTATTAAGCTACAGGAGGCGACAAACCTCGTCATTTTGAATCATGGTCAGGGATGAGCTGATACCCTCCTCTCCTAACTACCACCCCACACCAACGGGAGGATGTTCGCGCCTTGACAGGTCTCTTGTGCCAATAACTGCAACACTCCCTTGACAGATTTAACATGCAGGGCCCCTCTACACGTCGTTCCTTCATCGGTACGAGGGTCGAAGTCATGACACTCCAGCTACGAGTCCATTACCTTGACTACCAGGCTAAATAAATCAGTTAATTAAAAACAAACACAAAATTAAATTATTTAAATTTATTAAATTATTTAGTACACTGCTCAAAACAATTAGGGGAGCACATGATTTTAACAAAAGTAAGCAAAGATGTATAGCAATAAGTAACATAAAATGAATCATCCATAATGTAATGCCTACCTGGAAACGGAAGAAGAAAACTTTATATGCAAATCAAAGTTCATGACGTCAAAAACCAGAAAAAGGAGATAAGGGCAGAAATCGGGATGTTGCAGAAACGTCTGTTTTATTGTCGTAACTGTGAAATTCGATTGCGCAGTATTTTTTTTTTTTTTAGACAAGGTTACTTGAGAATGTCTCAACAACGTGATTTACCGGAATCCATAGCATGGCGTGTTATAGGCAGACTGGAATCCGGGCAAACACAACGTAGTGTCGCGGACGCTGTTGGAGTCGCCAGAAGTGTTGTTGCAAGGCTGTGGAATCGATTCCAAGAAACAGGAAATGTTAGACGTCGACCAGTGGCAGGTTGGCCACGCGCCACTACATCAACTGATAACCGGTATATACAGTTAACAGCCCGTCGAAACAGAACAGAGAATGCTACGCAGCTGCAAAGACAGTTGCTCTTGACAACAGGACGAAGGGTGTCCAGCCAAACAGTACGTAATCGGCTTCATGAGGGAAGGCTCTATGCAC
The DNA here is from genome assembly GCA_019973935.1 of Trichonephila clavipes. NCBI lineage: Eukaryota > Metazoa > Arthropoda > Arachnida > Araneae > Nephilidae > Trichonephila > Trichonephila clavipes. Next base: position 55,052 of record BMAU01018354.1, on the reverse strand, counting down.
GTAGGCCAATGGTCTGCATTCCGTTGACCCCACGCCACCGTGCGGCCTGAAGAAGGTAGGCTGCTGAACATCGAGATTGGTAGCAACATGATTGGAGCCAAGTGCTGTTTACAGACGAGTCCCGATTCAGTCTAGAGTGTGACACCCGACGTGTTCTTGTATGGAGGGACAGGAGCACACGAAATAACCCCGCATTCGTTCGTGAAAGGTCACAATACAGAAGAGCTGGTTGGATGGTATGGGGTGGAATCAGCATAGGCGGACGTATGGACCTGCATATCATTCGGAATGGCACTTTGATGGGTCAAAGGTATGCAGACGAGATACTTCGACCTCATGTCATCCCTTACGCTGGAGCCATTGGAGAATCCTTTGTTTTCCAGGGTGATAATGCCCGACCGCATAGAGCTTGTCTGGTGGAGAACATGCTTGAAGCTGAAACAATACAGCGTATGGAATGGCCAGCATGCTCTCCTGACCTGAATCCAATCGAGCATGTTTGGGACATACTCGGACGACGCATTGCTGCGCGACCAAGGCCACCAGCTACTGTCTGAGACTTGGAGATAGCACTTCTTGAGGAGTGGAACAGTATTCCCCAAAGTCTGATCGATAACCTCATCGCATCCATGGCAAACAGGTGTGCAGCAGTCTTAGCTGTTCGAGGAAACCACACGCCCTATTAAAACTCATGCATTATGTCTAAACAGTACCTTTTTTTATCGTTTACATGTAACCAAATTGTTGCCCTAAATCATCTTTTCATGTTTTTTTCCATATTTTCAAAGAATTAAAGCTTAATTCCAAATTATTTTACGCCTTTTTTCTGTACTGCGCATTGATACGCGTGTACTATGCATTGTATGCCAATACGTGGCTGTCTCACACGGTTTTCTTCACTTTTCTGCTTGCTCCCCTAATTGTTTTGAGCAGTATATTTTTAAATTATTTAAATCAAGTTTTTAATTGATATCTGAATACATGCAGTTAAATTTTGAGAATTTGTAGTATATATGAATTATAATTACCTTGCCAAATTATTACAAAGAACGTTTTGAAAACTTTTTTTAGAAATTTGCCTTGCATTTCTTAAATTTAAAATTTAATCTTTTCCCACAAAACTTAATTTCCACAAAATTTTAAATCCAAATATAAAATACAAATAAAAACTTTGCCATTTAAGAGGTCCAGGTGTCCGGACATTCGATCCACTAGTAATGAATGACCTTTTCTTTTACTGTTTAGGCATGTTCGCGAAAGCCGCTACAATGAAGATAAAAAAAAAAAATTAACCGAAGGGGGGAAAACATAAGAAAACAACAGTCTCTTTTTTTTAATTCTCCAACGTCCACATTCTTAGCATAAACGAGTGTAATGAGCAATTGCGGTTTTCTTTTAAGATCACTCTTCCCCTTCAGAAGTTTTTTTCCCCCTTCTGGTCCTCCAAACCACAATCCGAAAGGAAAAAGAAAGTCAGAATGAAAACAGCGCGACGTGGTGAGGGGAGAGGGAATGCTATTAGCGGGAGAAAGAGAGAAAAGAAGAAAAGCGCGCGCGCTTCCACTGAGAATTAGAGAAAGAAAAGAATTAACGAAGAAGGCAGAAGGGAGAAAAAAAGAAAAGAAAAAAAAAGATGAAACTCAATATATAAGAGAGATCCAAATAAAATTCTCGCTCTCTGTTCGGAGAAGAAAACGAACCGCGAGTGTAAATATCGATTTGCCCTCCTTCTCCTCCCCTCCCTCTCCTTTCTATTCTCAGACAAGTCGCCAACACTAAAAATAAATTCGCTAAAAAAGATGAAATAAAATGGAAACTTTTTGGAGCTGTGCCAAATGAGAGAAACGCGCTTCTCGGGCATTCCTCCTTTATTTTCGAGAAGGCTCATTCTCTTGTTCAATTCGAACACGTAGCACATCTTTTTCGATTTGTTTATACACATCCCATTACGGAACCGTTTGCTTAACATCCCTTAATTGGGCGCGTTGAGTGTCTCCAGAGAGGATGGACCTGTTCCTCTTTTTCCCTACAATATTTGCCACAAAGTACAAAATAAATAAAACATTTCTTTTTATTTCAAACATTTTAGAAAATAAAGCTTTAATTACTTCTCTGCTACAAGTTTTTTCCATTACAAATTCTTCTTTCTCATCCGTCTAATCTGTATGAGATGCTATCCATGAGTTAATTTCCCTTCAGGAACCCCAGTACTGCATCAGGTCTTTTGAACAGTTCTCCTTGCGTCTACACAACACGACTGAGCAGATAGCGATGAGTGGCTTCGCATGGATTCCACTTTGCACAAACTGTGAACTTGGTAAGACCACATAAGAAACTAATGAACCTTAAGCGACCGGCAGTTAAACGTGCCACAGCAGCTTGGTCTTTTATGGTCCCGCCTAATTTTAGAGCAGCCCCCTGTGTGCGATTCCAAATCATATCGAGGGTAGCCTTCCTTTTTGAGTAGAAGCAGGTCAAAGAATTCTCATTCGTCCGATGGATAGCAGTGTCCTCCTTCGTCAGTTTATCTGCAATATCATTATAATTTAGGTTTATATACGTAAGATGGCATTGGGACGTTTTCGTGACACACAAATGGAAAATCGGCTTCTTTTTCTGAATAGGATGACAACGTTCCTATGCACACGTGCTTCCCTAAATATTGCGGAGGCTTTTGATCTGACATCGCCCCGAAACCCTGTGGATTCCACCTTACTGGCCAAAAACTCTGAGTGTCATTCGAGGTGTCAGAAAGAAGCCACCACCATCCCCAAACCTTGGACGGAGTCCGTTGGAAAACACCAAAGAGAACGGTCGTGTTGTCTCCTCCCCCACAAATAGCATATTCTGAGCTGTAATGACTTCTGATCTGGGGGTGTACGTTACGCCACCGAGTGAACCCATGCACGTGTCATATATATAAAATTGAATACAAAATATAATGCCGATCTTGGTAATTTATACGGTTTTTAAAGTCATATTGTACCTTTAGCGTCAAAGTACATTATTATTATTGAATTCAATACATTGCTCTTGTATGAAGAGGAGGTTGAAAATTGGGTCACAAATGTTGAAAGTTTAAGAAACAATGAATTAGGATATAAAACCTGTAATATAGGTGATTTATAAATAAATTAAAATAAATTTTATTCCTTGAATATTGGATTAAAATTTCCTATATGGAATACAATCCTCCCCATTTTGAATTATAATCGCTAGTTATCGGCAGCTAGTATCTCCTGTAAAGTTTTAATTATTACTTCAAAGAATTGAGATAATAATTGATTATTTTTTATGTGTAACATCTTTCCTCTCGATTGCTGGATATCTGTCGGAGTGATTTCGTGAAAAGGGACGAATATGGGTAACAGGAAGTGACGTAAGCGCACTATTTGATTTGACCAATGAGAGCGCGTGGTGTTGTCTCTTCGCTACCCTCGCATTCTACTTAACCATGCTAAAAGCTTACATTGCATCTTTCCACGAGCCCTAGTCACCTAGGGGTTCGAGAAGCTGGCTTGAAATGAATTGTCCTGGGTTCTATTCCCGGGAGCTTGCTGGTTTCAAATTTACTTTAAATCACTTTAATTTCCTTCGAAAATTATTTCTCTTGATCAAATTTAAATTTCCACGTTCTTTCCTGTTTTTTTTCTTTTTTGTACTTTATTTTTTATTAACACATTCAAAACATTGATTTAGCTGTTGCAAATTCTCGGTTTCTGTGCAAACAAGCTGCAATATTAAGTAAAATTCCTCAAAAAATCAAAATGGATGGCTTAAAATTTAATTTGGAGATAGTTGAAGCATTATAAGCCTCTCCACCTACTAACAAAAGTATTTTAACTGATGATGAAGACAACAGTGTTGTAATTCCACTCGCAAAAAGATCGAAGAGTTATAATCCACCTGCTATAGATGTCACGGCTTTTTTATCCTGGCCATTCCAGGGTAAAAAGCAGTTCGGAAACATGTTGTGAAAAATGCAATAGTTATTTATACGTGCCAAAAACAAAACAAAAGATTTTTACAGTAGATAAATAATTAATTAATAAAAGAGTTAATTATACATTAATAATTTCTTTATTTGTAACAAGTTTAGTTGAATTAGGATTGTTTCTTCTATCAACTGAAAATGTATAACTCGTAAAATTACATAGGTGACCTGTTTCACAGATAACACCCAACCCAGTGTCATTGGGGTCCATATAGTATTAATAACCAGAAGGATTTAATATTTAAAGATAAAAATAATTCGGGTCTTAAAGGGATATACCGAAAATGGCTCTGCTCTTTCAAAAAAAAAAACTATCACTCGCTTCCAATTATTTTGAGTGGTGATTTTAATTTTAACATCAGTTTCCCAAAAGCTGAACCACTCATAGCTTTTTTTGAACGATGAACTCAAGCTCGAAATGAACCCAAATCAAAATGTTTTGACAACCAACAGTGGTACTGTTATTGATGCTGTTTTTCAACGGTTTTCAAATACTTTGAAATCACAAGTATATGTGTCATATTTTAGTTATCACAAGTCCATTATCTCCGCTCTTCCTTAAATTGAACAAGAATAATTATTTTTGATAAAAAATTGCATTTTACTCCTTGTGTTAATTAAATAAAATTTTCATTTGAAATATAGTTATTCGGTAGAATATTATTTCCAATCCAACTCGATTCATCTTTTTCAGGATATAAGTTACCATTGCGTATTTACCACGACAACATGTCAGATGTTACACATCCTATGCGACTACTGTAAGGCTCATTTCTTTCTTTCTTTTTTTTTTCAGTTTATCTGAGGAAAAAATTTTTCTGAAGACGTCGTTGTAAAACTCGGCAGAAATCGAAATCATTGCCTTCCTCTTTGAATGACGTATTTGTGTTTCTAACACCGCAATGACTTTTTGGATTCTGGGAATAAGTGAGGTTGTTTAGGAGGAAGGCCGAGAAAAGAGGGCGAAAGTGACGCAATTTTTAATCCTCATCTCTTGATTCCTCAACCGCCACTAGGGGAGCCATGTTTGGTTAACAAGAGGTTTGGCTCTTTGGCGGTCATTCTTTTTCATTTTACTTCTGAGCAACATGAAACTATTCAGCAGTGTGCAGCTAACTCTTCTCTGAGAAGTTTAAGATAATTCCCCCTTCCCGAAAAAAACCAGATGACATGACACGTGCAGATGTTCGCCTTCTAGAGCAGTGCATCAGAAGACTAACTGTGTAGAGGACCTGATGCACGTCCTGATGTTGGCGTGGTGTGGAGTGAGTGAATATTAACATCGCACTGTTCAGCTACACCAGGGCTTTTGGTGACGGACCTCGTCATTTTGAACCATGGTCAAGTGACGTGGACGACACCCGAGCTGGCACTCTTCTCTTCTAGCTATCACACCACACCAACAGGAGGAAGTTTGAGCTTTCGATAGATACATCGCTCCCCTATACGGCGGGTCTTTAGTGGTACTGGGCTCGAAATCGTGACAAGGCCAGCCACGATCCGATACCTTGACCACTCGGCTACCGGGGCCACGGTGTGATGTGGAAGTTTCAAGAGTAGTGGTGCCAGTTCATGTGCTTTTCATAATGGTTCAAAATTAAAATGTACTTCGCTAGTAGTTACTTCGAAGTTTAATATCTGAGCGACCAAAATCTAAAAGTCCCATAGGGTAAGTCTGGCTATTAAAGTGGAAATATGCGTCAGAAGCATTCGTTTCTATCTTCCACACTACGCCAACACGTTTAGATTTTGAGCCTCTGCAAGTTTTATGTTCAATAACCTTTCTGTTTGAAGGGCTTATTGAAATTAGCTACTCTATCGAACTCTCGACCCGACAACAGTAATACCGACCGCCAACTCGACCATTCAAAAACAGTTAATAATGGAGTCTGTCTTTCAAGTGACGTCGTCATTTTCCTTTACCCATCATTCGACCATAGCTGCTGTGATACAAACAATTCGTGAGTCGCAGTAATGGGAATTCTCAGAAATCGAATCATAAAAAGAAAACTTTGAGTGTTACAATCGTGAACAGATGTCGTTTGTATCTCATTCATCATCTATCGGCACACAAAATGACATTCCGCTTTTCCTAGAAAAGTCGTAAAAAATCTTCACTTGCATTCAGTTTTGCTGTCTCCGTACTTTTTGTTTTTCTCACATCTGAAACGTATAACAAACGTATCAATCCTTATCGGCGCTTTTTGCAAACACATATTTTTCGCGGAATATTTAAAGTTCGGGGGACATGGTCCTATTACATCTATCTACAACCATGCGAAGTTTATCTCAAAATAATATTTATATATATAAATGAAATTTTATTACTATTAAACGAATTTTTTTTCTCATCAAAATCTTCCATTTCTAACATTTTAATCCTTTTTTTTAGTAGAGACAAATCTCACATATATAAATGTGAGGTATCTTTACAAAGTAGTTTCACACGCATTCCGCCACGAATGTGGAAATTTTACGACAATGCCATAGTTCTACAGTGTGCATATTCCGAAATTCGAGAGGAAATGCGTCGGCGTGTCATGAGTTCGAGCCTAGTGCTTAGGATTTTGAAATATTTATCTTCCAATTTTCTGCCTAGTGGTTATTGCCACGAACTCGTGGTTGGAGTGTCGCGGATTTGAGTCCTGGTGCTACTCAAGAACTGCTGCGTAGTGGAGCCGCAGTGCACCTTAAATCCATCGGGGCTCGCAGCCCTCCCGTCGGTGTGGTAGGGTAGCTTGGAGAGAGAAGATGCCTGCTCAGGTGTCGTCCTTGGCCATGGTTTAAACTGACGAGGCCCCTCGCCAGCAGCACTCGTAGTGCTTCACAGCGCGACGTTACTCAACTCTCGCTCATGCGTTTTTGTACTTCTTTTTCGCTTACACCAAGGGTCGCTGTAAATCAAGGGTATCCAACGCGGCCCGCCAGTACGTAGGATGCGACTCGTTTAAAAATATGAGCTTTTTAAAATGTTTACATTTTGAAATTCATTTGAGGGGAAATTTATACATATATATAAATTTACAATGTATTTGCGTGTTACCTGTTCTTGTTTTAAAATAAATCCTTTTTGATAGTAGAAATGTCCTTTAGATTAAAATAGATTTATATTTTATTAAACAAATCGATCTGATTTTACTGTAATAAATTACTCTTTTAATAAATTCCGCGAATTGCATTATGCATATCCTTTACTATGGATGGTACATGATTCTCTGTGCGTGCGACTTTCATTTCTCTTGCTCCTTTTCTGTTTGGAGTGCCCAAAAAGCTTCAGAGGCAGTCAGAGATGTTTTATAAAGTTTACAAAAATATTCAGGACGGTTAAGGTAAAGGGCAATGTATACTTAATCGTTTGCGAATAACAGCATGATCAAATTTCAACGAGTAATGAAAAATCAATTCAAAAGAAACACCGTAATTTTCAAGAAAATGGCAACTGTAATATTTTAAACATTATTTGATCAGTGCATTATTGTATTATATAAACATTATTATATTATCTATGTCTGTAGACATAACAAATAATGAAAACAATAATAATAATTCATTCTGTTTTAAATTTTCACTCCAATAAATGTTTTTTTTTGTTTCCAAATCAGATATAAACATACATATTTCGATGTGCGGTCCGCACAAGAAACATTAAATTATTTCTATTTTATTTATTGCGGTATATTTTTTTTTTAGGTTTGGGCTACTTTTTATGAAAATCACTTAATATTCCTTGTTAAATCACTTTATATTCATTTTTTTTGGTGTAGCTATATTTTATTCAGAAGTCACGATTAAATACAATTAAATTAAAATTATTAAATCAAAACAGTCTAAAATATAAACAATCAACATCCTCCCCCTCAGCGGGCCGCGGTAAAATTAACAAACGTTGACCGGTCCGCGGTGATAAAAAGGTTGCAGAGCACTGCGCTAGACTAAAATGTTTTTCCGAAGTGGCCCGCCAGGTCATTTGGGGTGAACACCCCTGCTGTAAATGAACTAACTACGGTATAACTACCTAAACTATAATAATGCTTGAAACATGGAATAGTTCGTCTAAAACCTACCTGACGTGATGAAACAAAAAAGATGAAATCCCCATCTTTTTTAGTCTTTATAGGATTTTGTGAAATATCTATATGTACATACATTTGTAAAATATTTTTAAAAAATGACTCAACTATTACACTAAAAGGCTGTTTTCCTCTCTTTAGGGCGGAAAATCTCATTTTTTTGTGTTAGATTAATGCAAATTAACGAAAATTCCCATATCGTGGTCTTTATAATTGTGACTTTTGGGGAAATTAACGGCGGGAGAGTTCAGAATTTTAATAATTGATTTATTTCGTCCAAAGCAAAAAAGTATGTACAGTTGGTTACAAGTTATTCAAACTATAGACTATTTTTATTTGACAGAATTGTTTTTAGAGAAGGGCGAGGCAAACACAACCGTTCTTTCCACTATTTCAAAGCAGACTGTCTTTCCACTGTGTTGGTGTGAGGGTGGTAGCTCCTTTTCCCTCAAATTGCACTCGGGGTTTCGGTGAACAGGTGTTGTGATATTTTCTCACGGCCAACGGTTGTTGGGGCGATGTCAGATGAAAAGACCCCTCAATATTTTAAGGGTTTACTTGTGGATATGAACAGTTTAATGCTATCTACATAAAGAAGCCGATTTTGCAGCTGCATGGTGGAAATACGTTACACAAGTTGCATATTTATCTTCATATATGAAGACTACTTGCGCATTAAAAAGTTTTTGTTGGAATGAAACGCAGCCAGAAGTAAAAATCTTGTTTAGAGTTAGCGAAGAAAAACTATAATAGCTCATTTTTTTCTGTTTTAGACTTGTATTCAATATGACATTGATGTGCCAAATTGGCGATAAATAAAGGTACATAAGACTACAATAGAATCTAAAACGCAGCGAAACTGTAACTTAGGTATATCTATTTAGTTTAGAGTGTTAGACTGTTTGGTTTTAATGACATCACGCTTGACAAAAACATTCAGGGTTATTGACGACGGACCCGACAGCATCTGTACTGTCGCCTCACTCTTCACACCTCGCGAACGTAGACATTAAAGTTCGAAAGGCACAACGTACGTCACCTTTTTTACATGGTCCATCTTAAATAGAACAAAAATCGAACCCACTTTCCGGCAGCAACAACGTTGATTACGAATCGCCTCCTCCAGTGTTTCTAAAACTGGGGGGCGTGAGGGGGCGCGAGCATATTGAAAAGTTGAAAACACAAAAGATAACTTTAAAATTTTTTTATTTACTCAAAGTAAACAAACAAATTACATTTTGACACAATGAAAAATAGATATAAAACATTTATGTATCAGTATTGCATGATACATTTTATAATTAATATATAATAATACTAAGTTAAGAACAAGCCCATGGGCTTGTCACACATTAAATTGTATGCAAAAATGAGCACTTACGTGGTTAATTTGCGCAGTTTATAATTAATCCCATAAATGCCGAATAAAAATTACGTGATAGCTCCCCAATGCAATCACTTAACACATGCATTAAAGAAGGGTGGGTGGGGGGGGTTATAAAATGAATAAATAAGCAAATCTTCTGAAATAAGTAAATCCTTCGTGAACTCTGTCAAGGTCATTTTATTGCATTCCAAAGCCTTCAGAATAATTTTAAAGATCACAGTTGACAGAAAACATCATACTTTGGAAAGACATATATATACGTCTGGAGCAATTAACCCACTGGCTGAGAGAGACGTTTAAAAGCCCTCGTGTAGCTGAACAGTGTGACGTTAATATTCAATCAATCAATCGAGGGAGACGTTTATATACGCCAGTGGCACTTAAGAGGTTAAAGTCGTGCTGTAGGTCGAGCGTTAAAGTTTTTTTTTAATATAATACATTGCTATTGTGTGGAGGGGGTCGCGATAGAAAGTATGATTAAATTTTGGGTCACAAGTGTTGAAAGTTTGAGAAGCACTGGCCTACTCGGCTACCGTGGCCATAAAAGTCCTCGTGTTCACGTGACATGGATGTGCGGAATAAGGTACTAACTGAGGCTCTTCATCTGACTATGATTGGCAATGACGATTACGTCGGGCAGAAATAGACGCCCGAAATTATTTATTACAAAACATTTTTAGAATATCTTTGCAGGTATTATTTAGAATCATTATACGCTCGGGGGGATTTAAACAACAGAAAATTATGAATGAACTTGAAGAATAAATGAATTTCTTAACGAGATCCAAATTCTCTTTAAATGGAACTTTAGAATCAACGCTAGACATATCAAATAAATAATAAAATTGTTATATTAAATTATAACAATTTTACTTACACCGTTTATCGGAAAGGTATTTCGAGTGTCCAACCTTTATAAAATATAATAAGTTAAAGGAAAATAAATTTCTAATCGAGTTTCAACGCGCATAACTAGATTATACCTCCCCCTTTCGTCTAGAACCCAGACGGCCATAAAAGGGATCTTCTGCCTTTCTTGAGAATCTTTCCGCGGACGACTTGAGATTTTTTATAATGTACATTCTTCCTTAAGAAAGTTTATTCAGTCTTGGCAACGACGGTCGAATGGTTATGTTCAAGCGAGCTCAAGTAATGAGGTTTTAATCTTACGGAATGGAGCTGTAAAATTAAATGAAGTGACTTATTTTTTGTTATGTTGTTTGAATATTTTAACTACTATAAATAAAATATTGAATTAATTTTATTGAATTTCGTTTTATTTTTGTGAATAAAATTTTATGAACTATTTAACGGAAGAAGGAAATTTGTTGAACATTGAAGAAAATTTGTTAGTTTTGATTCTGTTATTTTTTTTTCTTTATTCAAAGTTCGTCGACCTTCTCTGTTTCTGCTAACGTTGTGTTTTGTTTGGACTCATCGGATGATGCGTGGGGCTGGTTATTTATCCCACACTAACTGGACAAAGTCAGTAGATCACAATAATTGACAGATTAGGGTCGAGAACTTATGACATCCTCCAGTAGTGAGTTTGAGCACTGGGGCCATTAGAGACCCGCCGAGTAGAGGGCTCTTTAAATTTGTCTAAATTCGCAGTCCTCTTAAAGGCGTGTTGTGGAAGTTTGAAGAATGAGGTGCCAGTTTGGGGGTCGTCCTCGTCACTTGACCATGGTTCAAAATGACGAGGTACGTCTCCAAAAGCCCTTGTGTAGCCGAACAGTCATTTACTCACTTAGCCTCATAGGCTGTTGACTTTGGCAAGACTAATCATTTGAACCACCCACCTACTGGTCCATAGCTACGCGTTAGACGACTGAGAGGAAAAGAAACCCCTATTCGAGTCACACTATTTTATTCCTGTCTTTTGTTTTGTAGCTGGCAGATGCAGTATCAAATCACATGTTACATCTGGCATCACGATTTGTATGACGCATACACTCTTTTAGAACCACAATCAAATGACGAGATCGTCACCTGAGTTGGTAGCCTCACCCTCTTGAGGACTTTCAGGTTAGACAGATTTAACGTACTGGAAATATTCATGAAAATCAGGATTCGAACACGACATCTGACGCCAACCAGGGGTTCAAAGTTGGTTTGCTCGGTTACCGAGACCATTATTGCTTCTTCCTCGCGTAAATATTCATTTTAATTTTAACCTGTTCGTGTATGTTGGGGCTTAAAGCTGCTTTAGAAGACCAGTGGTTAAGATCACAAGCTTTCCAAACTGGTGATGTTCTTGTTAAACGGGGAGTTCGAGTCCTATATTTCACCGACAATCACCAAAAACAATCACATAAAGTTGAAGAGCAATACTAATTTCTCTTGATAAAAAATAATGCAAATGAATAAATCATTATTGTTATTTAACTCCTGAATAACGGGGCTAGAGTCCTGACGATGGTGTGATTTGGAAATTTGGACAGGGAAGTGCAGGCTCAGGTATCAGTCAAACAATCTAACTTTAAATGGGCTTATAAAAAACATTTAATTTAATTTGATGAAATTGAAATTAAGTAAACTTTTTTCAGAGTTGCCAACAGCCGGAATAGTGGTATAAAGCCTGCTGTACGCATCGATTCTAAAGCGCCGCTTGAGAAATTTGAATTTCACGGGAAACATTCCCCTTTATTCACGGCTCTTCTCGGTGATGTCGAAGGGGGTTGTTTGTTTCAAGTTCTGTTTGTTTGCTGGGAACGAATGACTCCGCAACTAGTAGCCTTGAACCTTTTTTCAGGTGCTTCCCGCGCGGTATTCATTCACATTGTGTGAATCCTGGACGAGTTCCAGGGGCCGACGGAAACAAAAAGGGATGTGTGAATCACTGCAACCTCCCGCGTCTTTCGTTAGTTACATCGATGCACAGTTCGCGCAAGACGATATTACTCAGTTGAACAATACTGTAATTACAGTTAATGGACTATAAAATATATATATATCGAATGATATTTGACCTGTACAGCAAAGTATCGAGTTTGCTGTACTGGGTCAATATATCGATATTCACCTAGTACAGCAAACCCAGTAGTAAAGCCTGTTTCGATTATTTTACATAGTATTCCATTTTTTTAACCACGACCCTAGAGTACATCAAGGTACATGTTCATCTGCGAACTCAATCTCTAGAGAATTTATAAAGAGCCAAGCGAATCGCGGTGGACTTTTTTTTTATCCTACGCCCATTCTTGGCTTTTTGACCCTTTGATGCCGAGCCTCGCAGTACCAAATGACGACGCAGGACCGACTCTAGCAGTTTGGCTGGCCCGGACACAAATGGAAAATGCCTCCAAAGCAAAAAATTATAATTAAGATAAATTGTTCACATAAATACGCACCTATAAAACTTTAATAATCCCAGCAAACAAAAAGAAAGCATAACAATATACATATATATATATATATATATATATATATATATATATATATATATATATATATATCAGTGGCGCACACAAGGGGGGGTCTTGGAGGTCCAGACCCCCCCAAAGCCCTTGATTTTTTTTTTCTGATTGATTATAACTCTAAGTACATAGTACGTAAAATTTAATTAAGTATTTGTTATTAATGATTAATTAATGATAATTATTTATTCAATAATTAGTTTTTTACTGGGTTTTGTTCCCGAAAATCAACAAAATCAAAAGGAGCATGATATAAGATTGGTGAACTTTCGACCCCGGACCCCCCTGAAAAATTCTTGTGTGCGCCACTGATATATATATATATATATATATATATATATATATATATATCTTTATTTATTTATTTATTATTATTATTATTATTATTTTAAGTCGTAAAAAAATCAAAATAATTTTAAATTAAGAACAGAATTACTTGTTATTATTTCAAACGAGTAAAATGCAATAGAAGGAATCGTCCATTTCAGCAGGCCTATTTCTTCGAAAACTAGTCTACTGGGGATGAGGATCACAAACGCTTGTTTTAACTTACAGTATCTACACTCAAGACTAAAATAAAACATTTCCTGTGGCTCTCTATCTACCGAAACCTCTAATTACCTCAGTCCCCTTTTGGATAGCTGACACCAGACATCGTAAGGGTGAAATTAATGTCCGTTGTGACCTTACTTCGGATGGGGAGAAAATTATTAGTGAAAGATGTGTAAGAATATTAAATTTCATGATTTAAAATATACTCCCGCCTCGAACCCATCAAGTTTCACCATAACAGAAAACTGTCATTAAACAAACAGAGTATAAAATACGTTAAATGTGAAATACCAAACTCACATCCACTAATATTTCAGAAAATATATCGAATTTTTTTGTAACAATATATATGTATATTTCAAATTCGATCTAAATGCCGCCTTTGAAATTTGCCGCTCCGGGCAAGGGTCTGGTTTGTCCGCTGGACTCAAATCATCGAGTGCAGCAAGTCATCGATTAGAGTCATCGCAGAACGGCGGTAAACTCGTGGTCTGGCTTGTCGCGGGTTCGAGTTCTGGTGCCACTGAAGAGCCTCCGTGTAGAAAGGGCTGACCCATGTTAAATCTGACCTTTGGTATGGTGCGGTCATTTGGAGAGAGAGGAGTGCCAAATCAGGTGTCATCCTTGTGACTTGACCGAGGCTCAAAATGATGAGGTCCTCGGGTTATTTTATAGTGCGAGTTTAAAATAGCTCTCTCTCGTATTAAACGAACACAAAGATTGGGAGGGTGTCGCTTATAATTTGTTGGCTTTTTATTTGCTAGTGAATCTCCAACACACACTGGAGTTTGAAGACGACTTCTGACGATTAGTTGAAGCAAAATACACCTCGTAAAAGGGCTGATGTACGTCAAAACTGTAGGTCCTCACGTTGGTGTCGTTTGAAAGTTTAGAGAGGGGGAGCCACAGCTCAGGTGTGTTCTTCATTACTTGACCAAGGTTTGATGGAACAATGCCCATCGCCAACAGCCCTCGTGTTGCTTCTTATGCGATGTTAATTATCAGCAGTGGTTTGTTCATTTGTTTTTCATATATCACTGGAAATTTGTTGTGAAAATAGTATCAACGAATGGTTCATAAATCAGTCCTTTAATCCTTTGAAGTTAATATTTGTCCCCCAACCGGTATAGTGGTTAATGACGCATACTCTGGTGCCCTAGGATCTGGGTTCAAATCCTGGGTAAGACATGGACGTTTGTGTTGTAATCCCTCTCTTCTCTTTGTGATGTGTGCTTCACGCTTACTTCTATGTAAGCCCCAGTGTGGTTCTTTGTGGTGCACGGGGTAATAAATGTTTTTAATAACAAAAAAAAGTTAATATTTCTCCATGCTTATAAATATTTTATTAAGGCCTATAACAATCGATAACCATTTCAGATGTTAATCATCTGAGTGTAATGACACCTGCCTTCACATTTTTCTTGTGGCATTACTGCTTGGGCGAAACATAATGGCAAAAGAGTCATTTTTTTACTGAGCGTACGAAATGTAAACAGAGTTTAGACTTTTGATTGGACATGACTACCTTTGTGCTCATTTGTTTCGTTTTAATTTGACTTTCTCACTTTTATGTGTTTTGTGAGATTCTGGACATGTCATGGACACTGCTCATTTGGACGTGTTTTCTGCACTTAAGAATTTAGACAGTATTGTAAAAAAGTATTGGATAGCTCATTGTCTAGTGACCTGATGCTCCATGGTCAGACATTTGATAAAAAAATGTAAACAGTTTAATGCAGGAGTACTCAACCTTTTTTCTCTCTGGGCCACAAAGACATGAGAGATACACTCTGTCGCAAAAAAAATATATGCACCCAGAAGAAATCAAGCTACAATCACGAAACTCGGCAAGAATGTAGTCTGGTAAGAGATATGCAAATGATTAAAATTTCGAAGCCAATGAGACAAGGCTAAGTGTGCTATGCGCATATTAGTTGCGCAACTGGGAGAGTTTAAAAGCATGAGTACGAGCGCCGTACGGCTATCCAAACGAATCTGATGACTTTGATAGACGATATTGAGACTTAGGATGCCTCTAAGACGTAACCGGCGGCAGTACGAGCAGCTGACGGACTTTGATAGGGGCCGTATAATAGGCCTCAGAGAAGCAGGTTGGTCGAATAGACGTATCGGCCGCCACCTCGGTCGGAGCGATATGGTAGTTGCTCGGTGTTGGCAACAGTGGATCACAGAAGGTAGAATGTACCGTCGCGGAGGGTCAGGACGTCCCAGGAACACAAATGATCGCGAGGATCGTGCAATCAGAAGAGTGGCCACTTCGGCACCAACAACGTCGCTAGCATCGATTCAACGCCACTTACCTCCTTCCAGACATCCAGTGCCATCAAGAGAAACCATAAGGAGACGACTGACCGAAGTTGGCTTGAGGAGCCGACGTCCGCTAAGACGCTTACCACTGACCCCACATCATAGGCAGTGTCGACTGGATTTTGCCGACCTCGGGCAACTTGGAGTGTGACAGACTGGAGACGTGTCATCTTCAGTGATGAATCCCGATTCAGTCTCAGTGCTGATGACCAACGCACACGTGTCTGGAGGTGCACCGGCCAGCGGTCCGATCCGGCATTTATTGTCGAGCGGCATACAGCAATTTCACAAGGTGTGACAGTGTGGAGAGCAATTTCTTGGGACACACGATCATCTTTAGTGGTCCTTCAAGGCACTTTGACAGCTCGCAGATACGTGGACGATATTTTAACGCCGATTGTGCTACCCATGCTATCAAGTCGCCCAGGTGCCATTTAACAACAGGATAATGCTCGTCCACATACTGCGCGACTCTCCCAACAATGTCTCTAAGGATATGACGTCCTACCATGGCCTGCCAGGTTACCAGATCTTTCGCCAATAGAGCATGTCTGGGACGCGCTGGGAAGGCAATTGCAGCCGTCCCGAGATACAGGAGAATTAACTGCGCAGATGCAAAGACTATGGCAGGATTTTCCACAGGGGGTCATAAGTGATCTATTTGAATCGATGCCACGCCGAATTTCGGCTTGTATAGCTGCCAGAGGTGGCTTTACTACTTACTGATTTTTAACCTTTTGCAAGCTGTAACCGCTTAATAAAATGATATTTTGTTCTGAATTTTTAATCATTTGTTTATTTTCATATACACTACATGCATACCAAATTTCGTGAATGTAGCTCAATTTCTTCTGGGTGCATATATTTTTTGCGACAGAGTGTATTTCCCACTATCAGCATACACATGACAACTACTTCAGAGCGGATGCTGAGAGTGGGAAAAAAGATACTATAAATCCAAAGCAACAATGACAAATAAAATTGATCAAAGTATTAAAACTCATTTTTGGCTTTTATTTTAATACTATAATAACTTTCTATCAAACACACACAAACATAAATATTTATTTTTAAGACTTTTTTAATGGGCTATGAGATAATTTCTATGACTCAGCCTCTTGCTTACATTGTACTATTAAAAAGACAAATTAATTGCAAAATTGATATACCTAATTGCTTGATTAATAAAATTTCCTGCTAAATTGTTAGTACATTGTTCTCCAATAATTGAATTTAGTGCATTGGGCAAGGACCAGGCCACTCAGAAATGACCGAGGTGCCATATGTGGCCCGCGGGCCGCAGTTTGAGAGGTGCCATATGTGGCCCGCGGGCCACAGTTTGAGTATCACTGGTTTAATGTATTGCTTTCTCTTAGCAATATCATTTGTGATCAAATGATCGGCCGTGTAGACAGGTTGATGTATGTTAAATATATCGAGTTTCAAATCCTCACAGTGGCTTGGTGTGGATATTTGGAAAGTGTGGGTAACTGAGATGTCGTCCTCATTGCTTAATCCTTCAAAAAGGCCAAGTCCCTCATCAAAAAACCTTGTATGAAAGTGAGCCCAATATATTTACATTCGTTTCTATTTCCCGAAGTGAGTTACAACTGTACCACTTTCCCCATCGCCCACACAGAAACCACAAAAGCGCGCGTCCAATGAAAGACTCGCGTGCTTCCGCCGTTCACGCTCCAAAGGCCTCGCTTTCCGTAAGTCCGCATTCTTTGGACCCCTCGTCCGGTGCTGACCATTCAGACTGGAAGTGCGTCACGATGGGGTGACTTAATGACCCAGATGCGCGCAGATAATAATCGTCTGATCTTAGTTGCAGTGAAGTGAAATGGCGGGAAACCAACCGCGGAGAGTATTCGTGAGTAGGCATCCATGAGGGGTGTGCCCGGAGAAAGCCTAGCTTCCTTTTTGCCGGAACGGGATTCCAGTTGATAATTTGTCATAACGTTCGTTGTTGATAACGGGATAAATTGTTATACTTCTCGTTGTATAAAAATTAGAAAAATATGAGTTGTGATGTTAAGTTGGTTGAGTGAGTGAATATTAACGTCGTACTGTTCAGCTACACGAGGCTTTTTTGGCGACGGACCACGTCATTTTGAACCATGGTCAAGTGATGTGTACGACACTTGAGCTGGCACCCCTCTCCTAACTATACCAACGGGAGGACGTTTCAGCTCTCGACAGATTTAGCGTGCATTGCTGCCCTACACGGTGGGTCTTTAGTGGTACTGGGCTCGCACTCATGACATGCCTGCCATGATCCGACACATTGACCACTGGGCTACCGCAGCCCTTGGGAGTTGGTTTGAAAGGTATGGGGAAAAAATTTATATTTAAAAAAACAAATAAAAAAATGGAAGATAATGTTACTATGGGAAAAAGTTTTCGATTTTTACTTTGGGATACAATTTCATAGTAGTCGAACAAATTTAATTTCAGCTAGGATAAAATCTCTGTTAGAATTTATTAAGACAGTTTAATTTGCCTCTGAGTTTTTTGGTAGCCACGGTAGCCTAGTGGTCAAGGTAACGGATTCATGGCCGTCCAGTCGTGAGTTTGAGCCTAGTACCTCTTGTAATGTCCTAGCCATGCAAGTGAGGAAACTTGGTTGGTATTTTGAGGGTTTCAAACACACAGAACAGTTCACAGACAGCAAAATGTACAGTATTAACACGCTCTAAGTAAAAATCATTAATCCGATTGATGACATTTGTAGAGAAATAAAGCAAGTCAGTGTGGCATCCGGCAGATGCAAAAGCTTATAACTCAAAGTTCGCTTGTAGATTTTTACAAATCCAAATTACGCTCGCTGGTGGAGATAAAAATACAATCTCTCTCGTCGAGAGGAAATTACTCTCTCCAAATCTCCACACTACGCTCACTGGCGGAGCACAAAAATCGACCTCTCTCGTCGAGAGGTAATCACTAACTGCCACTGGCGTGGCACTCGCGCATGCGCAGTGCTTCGGATCAGTCCGCGTTGTAGGGGGAGCGAAGTTTGGAGAGAGAGACGCCAACTCAGGTGACGTTCTTCTCTGTTGATCCTGGTTCAAAATGACGAGGGCCGTCGCCAATAACCTTCGTGTAACTTAACAGTGTGGTGTTAATATAACTCTCACTCGCAAAAGCCCTCAAGATGCGACATTGATAAGCAATCAATCAATGCATTCTGCTTTGATCATTCATAGAACATTTTTCCAGCTACTTCTTCCGTTCACATTTTGTTAAGAATTTATCTACTACATTATTGCAACGTGTTTATCCTTGGGTCGTTCAAATCATTGACGCTTTGATTTGACGTCGCAATTTCAAGCACTCCGGGGATCATTGGACTTGTGATTTTGAAACAAGATAAAACGACGAGAACGTCCCCACAAGACTACTTTCCTTTTCTTTTCATTTCCACACCGCACTGCGGGAGGACGTCTCAATATCATACATAAAGCATTAAGTCATGGATTCGAGTCCCTGTGCATCGTGATCAAACAACATAGACAGCAAAACTTTTGGTTATTACATATTTTCAAATAGTTTATGATAGGCATTGCGAATTTTGCGTGACTGTGGGATTGTACTTTTTTTATTAGCACCGTATTTTGAAGCTGCACGAAAATTACTATCAAGTGACGAGAATGGCACCCCGTTTTTCTAACTGTCACACCACGCCAATGCAATGGATTTGAATCTCAGTAAATTTAACCTTGTATCAACCCTCTACATGGCTTCAATAGCCCCCTGGGCTTGAACTTATCCACAATTTGAAATAACTGTGGCGATCGTGGTTTCACGACCATGGCCTGCATGGCTTGATGAAGTTTGAAAAGCTTAGAACCAAGCTGTGTAACCTTAGTGACCAAAGGAGGAGGTCGGTCACCACATGCATGAAGTAACACAAGTAAATTTGTTAAAACATAACTTTGTGAGTTATGATCCTTCCTTTTTTGAAAGAATGCTTTCTGCACAAAGAATTTTAGTATTTCGTCAGCAAAAAGATGTACTTTTTTTTGTTCCGTGTGGTTTGGGTTGATCCCACAGTGCCTTTGCCACTCGGGTTATTCTGTGCCGTGGAGAACAAACCGCAGGAACCGCAAGTACTTCCTGCTTTAAAATGTCAGTTGGCTATTCCGGTACTGCTATCGGATTTTCACTGTGCAGATTAACATTTGACATTTGTTACCTTTCTTTCCTTTTTTTTTCTTTTGAAGTGGGTCTTGTGTATTTGCAGTACTGTAGGAGGAATTTAAAAATACTTATCACCATTAGCGAGATATTCTTTATCATTTGTTTAAAAAGATTTTAATTATATGTAGTTTTTTATTGTATATTTTTTAAAACACATATTAGTCTCAAAAATGTGAATTTAGTATCCCTAACATATTTGCTCATTTCAGTTCTCGTCTACGTTTTATAGTGACCCTTGATACACTATTACCGTGCATTTTTATATTAAAAATAAATATATACTTTTCAAACGACTCGTTCATGCATATATTTTATTATACAAAGAAATGAAAAAACGTGTAGAATTTCTTCGTGAAATAAACTAGTGTAAATTTTTTAAAACCGTGGTAATCCAGAAAATATGTCGCGAAAGTCATCTTTTGTCTTTATCAAGCAAAATAAGGTGAATGTATTCCTTGTTAGTTTGACTTTAAAAAAAAAGCAAAGTGATCGAAATAAAACCACACTCTTCAGAAATTGAGATCAATTTACGTACAGCTTTTTACGTAAAATTTTTCTTAATCAAATGAGCTGCATTTTGGCAGCCAAACCTTTGCAGGCACGACAAGTCCCCAAGTGTGAGAGGATTCACCAAGTGAAGTTCTTTGGTAATACCGTCTAATAGTGACTCCCTCTACCCAATTTGTGACGCTTGAAACTATTCAATTCAAACCCTCTTCGGATGATAAATATTGTCTTGATTTATAATTTTGCCGAGAGTACCAGTGCCAATTGGTTACTCAAAGAATCTTTTAACTTAACTCAGGGGCATGCCAGCCCATGAGAGCCAATGCCTACTGTGCCCAACTCAGTATACACCACCTTGGGTCCTTAGATGCTTGAGCAGATGTTCCAGTCAGGTGGTCAGTCTGACACGCAAAGGATCGTTTACATGCTACATGATCATATGACATACGAGTGTACGATTTTTGCATCCAAAATATCTATCGACTCCATTTGAGATCGAACCCGCAACCTTAGGCTTACGAGGCTGGCACGCTACCTCTAAGCCACCGAGACGACTTTTTAGGTAATTTTGATGCAAGCTTATTTAACCTTAGATTTTTAATTCACGCAATTGAAAAACACACACATTTTTTATGGAATGACTCAATATATTGCATTGACATCTTGATTTATAATAACAATGCTCCAAAAAAAAAAAAAAAGATTTTTTTGAGGATTATTTGTGTGTCAAGATTTTTCTACTTTTTCATCTGAGAGATGCTCTTCTCTTAAAAGACCTTCTTTTCTCGTAATCTCTCCACGACCTCGCGTTTCGGAAGAGACGTTTCTCAAGTCTCCAGAGTCGTACTCTATCTGTCCAGCTCTCGAAAAAGGAAAAAAAGCAACAACCCAGGAGTGGACATGACAAAACTTCAAATGCCTCATCCGTGAAAAATTGGAGTGAGGAAAAAAAAAGAGATCTTGGAGCTTTGCAGAGAGAGTTTTTCGGAAAGAAAATTTGAAGTTTTCCTCACAGAAGAAAAGAAACAATGGATAGCCCATGAAAAATAAAAGGCCCCCGGAATCATCTCTATTGATTTCTGGATTTCCCATCAATACCTGAAGAAGGTGGCATTTCGAATTTAATGGTATCGTGCTGATTGAGTCGCACAAATGAATTCCTCATCACAGTTCTCGTAAGTTGTATCGAAGAGGCCGTGTTGATTTAGTGTTCTGATTATAGTTTGATTTTTTAATAAACACTTAGAAGCAACTTGGAAGCTATTGGCGACTAACTTGAAGAACATATGGATCGTGGTCACGAGACGGGAATACACATAAGCTGGCAACGCTATCTCCAGACTTCCACATCCTTCATCAACTTGAGAATTTTGAGCCTCGACAGACTGAAGGTGCATCAAACATTCTACAAAGCGTGATTCTAGTGGGACAAGAACTAGGTAAAACAACGCTGTCATGAAATCCTGAGCATTATCACTAATAACTTTGCGCTAGTAGATTTAAAAATCATCTCCTGTAGTTGAGTTTTCATAGTATTATTCGCAATAAAATGTCCTATAAAAGGTAATGAATGACTCATATTTTCAACAAGTTCTTGATATCGATCCGAATACATGCAGTCGAAAGTCTTAAAACGCAACCACCTACAGAAACGCCTACTGATAAATTATCGGATGTTGTCTTGGAGCTGTCGTTGCACTTGAAATGTCACCGCGCGATTTCTTTTTAATTATAGGTCAGACGAAAGATAAACTGTTTTTCCTTCATGTGATGGTGTTTTTATTGTTGTTTCGAAATAATGTGCTTTTTTTATATTATATATTCATTACATGACAGAGTTTTGAAATCACGTCGTCAAATCCAAACAACGCATTGCGTTGCTGTTATTCAACTTTAATTACACAAAATGGAATCAAAGCAGTTAACACAGGGGTACTCAACCTTTTTTTCTACTGGGCCGCATGCATATGTTAGCTATTTCACGCGGGTCGCAACATGAGGATGAAGGGTGGAGGGAGGGGGATGCATGTTTAAAGATCAAGATAACATTGGTAATTTAAAATGTGGAAAATTGATCCAAATATTATAAATTCTGTTTTGCTTTTTTTTTAAGTATTTTTTATATCTTTTTATTTATGTTACTAACACTAAATTTGAAACATTTAAGAAACACTCCACCATTCTGTATCAGTAAACGCGGTTTCATATGATTACCAATAATATAACAAACTTCATAGGATGTCTTTGTTACCGCTGTGATATGACCACTGACAAAACACTTCGTTGTGTTGCGAAGATTATTCAAGAAAGCCTATTTTTACCACCTCTTGAAAGAGATATTCGAGGAAGTGTCATTGAATGTGATTCCTGTTTATTGGTATTTTTAAATACAGCACTTTCGTAACAAATCCAACAATTACTGATCCATGTTTGTTTGTCACTACAAAATAGTCAATTTCCCAATCGTCTTGAAACTGTTTATTTTCTTGGAATATTTTTCATTTGCAAAATATGAAAGATAGTTAAAAATGAGTTCCACCCATATAATTGTGTGTTGCTACTCCACTGTTGTCTGTTATTACTAACCGTAACCAATCCAAATAAAAAAAGGACATCCATTCGTACCCGTGCGACACCGACAGTAAGAAGCAAAATTGATACATTTTATTTCTTGACAAAAAATTTCCAACCCAATATTTAATACAATGTTCACAAAAAGTATATTTCTCTGAGCAACGGGCCCTGGCCGGGTTACTTAAAAAGGCTCGCACGTGCGGCCGTGGGTTGAGTGCCGCTGAAATTGAAAGCTTGGGAAAAGTGTGTTCCAAGACTGGCGCTGCACGGAGGAGCAGCGAAAGGAGGAATAATTCTGAACAGACATCCGCAGAATGACCGGAAGCCTCGACCATCTTCACGACGACTGAATAAAACTTGTACTAACGTCACGCTGTATAAAGCTGCATTGGTGACGGACCTCGTAATTCTGAACCATGGTCAAGTGACGAGGATGACACCCGAGTTGGCACCTTTCCCCTTCTAACTTCCGCATCACACTAACGGGAAGAATTTGGGGCGATATATTTTGGTGAAAAGGATATGCAAATTCATTAAATAAAGTAATGATGCAATTTATTTTGTCTAAGTGAAGGAACCATATCGCCATTAGTGACACCATTCAGTGGTGGCTCCCGCTATCAAAATTTTGACGCTTGGATGGATTAAATTCAGGTAACGTATGGTAAATAGTGCCGTCATTTAATTTCGACGAAAGTACCAGAGCAAAATTGGCACCCAAGAGATATTTTGCATGCCACGTAATCATCTGACTTATATCCCGGCGATTTTTGCATCCAGAAAATCTATCGACTCCATTTCAGATCGAACCCTCAAGCTTAGGCGAATGGGGCGGTCATTGCACAGATTAAGGGATGAGTTCAATTCCCTTTTTTAAGAACAGTTAATTAAAAGAACAGTTCGCATCGGCAGAGCTCAGGTGCCTCCTGCTGGGGAAGATACTGGGCGTCGCACTGGGGAGTGGGTCTGCTGAGGTAGAAACATCAACACGCAGCCCCAGTCGTAGCATGAAAGGGCAAGTAATATAAAAAAATTCCTTCTTTGAATGGATGAATAGAAAGTATTTTATTGAATATTTGAATAAGATATATAGGGAGAGAGTGAACTAATAGTAGGAATTGGGGAAAAAAGAGCATGATTTGTGTGTCTACATTGTTGTAACAATGCACACCCGGTTTGGCTAATTTGGCTGAAAAACAGGTTTTCGACGCCAACTTTTGTTCTTGTTTTAACAGTTACATTGTTACAACAATAGAGACGAATCTAAGTTGGCGCCAGAAGCAGATAATTAATTTAATTAAATTTAATTAATGAATTAATATTTGAAAAAAACTGTATTTGGGTCATTCACTACAAATTTTAAAAAAATTATTTGAATTTGATTGGTTGAATAGAAATTATTTTATTGATGATTAGAAATTTGAACAAGATAAATAAATATATCAATAGAGAGAGAGAGTGACGCTAATGGTAGGAATTGAAAAACACCGTCGTTATAAAAATTTCGGCAAAAGTTTAATAAACATCCCCAAATAAATCTCCATAAGATCCTATTTTCACGAAAGGTTCTTTTGCTGAAAATTGAACAAAAAATTTTTTTGACCTCAGGTCATTTGTAGCTTAACACTTTTTGTAAACATCCCATTCACTCCTTCATGACTGGATAACTATAACGCAATAAATAAAGTTCATAAAACTGGGATTCCTCATGCTGCTTCATCTGGATCCGATTATTTCTCCTCTGCACTCGCTCCGTCACTCCCGAAGTGTTAAAAAGCCCCCTCCGTGATCTGTTTATTTAATTAGGTGACAGCGCAGGGCGAGTCGATTAGCAGAGTAATGGATGGTGCTCTTTGTCATGCGTTTGTTTGTCGTGATAATTGGTGACTCTCTCTGACCACAACGCGTCGTCAGCAACTGCTTAAAGTTTCATTGTGTTTGGCCACTCGGGGGAAATAATTTTCTAGGGAGCGAAGAAACTTCTTTGTATTGTGCGGAAGTGGAGCGTTACTCCTTTTCGTTCATGTCGCGATGAATCAGTTAAATTCAGAAAAGTCTCTAAGGAAAACATTGTTGAAGTCTGTCTTCGCCAAATGGCCGCGATAGCCGACTGATCGTAGTCAGCGTTCTGCTGAGTTATGGATTCAAAACCTGGTTTTACTTAAGACCAGACTTGGACAGAGAAGGGTAGCCGAGTGGTCAAGGTATCTGATCGTGGCTGACCATGTCACGTGTTCGAGCCCAGTACCACTTAAGACCCGCCGTGTAGGCGAGTGATTAATCTCGAAGTTAAATCTTTCGAGAGCTGAAACGTCCTCCCGTTGTTGTGGTGTGGTAGTTTAGAGAGGGGGATGCCAGTCCTCGCCACTTCCCTGAGGGTCAAAATGACGTCGCCAGTAGCCCTCGCGTTGCTTTTTAGTGTGACGTAAAGATAGCTGACCTTCCCACTCATCCCCAATTAAAAAGTGAAGTCCTTTTGTGCTGTTCATATTCTATGCTAAATGAAACAACTTCAGGAAAAGGAGGAATAAAAATCGTTATAATTTCAGGAAAATTATAATTTGGCTCATCCTCGATATTAGTTAAATATACTTTAGTCTTACTCAATGGAAGCATGAGAATTGGGTAAAAGTGGTAAAATTTAAGATTTCTGGTGTCTAATGAATTTTTTCTATATTCATTGGAACCTCATTATCATATTAAACGATTCACTCGATTAGATTTGTAGGTGTCGCCCAACCAGTATAGTGGTTAGCGATGCTGACTGCGGTGCCGTAGAGACTGAGTTCGAATCCCGGAGAAGACATGGATGTTTGTAAATGTATAGTGCCTTTGTGGCATGGGGGTACTTTTAATAGCCGTCGAGTCTCAAGTCCTCTCGTGTGGTTGGTGAGGGGAAGAGGAAGTCCCCTGACCATTCCCAGGGTTTTCTCCCTCTAAATTGGGGTTGAACCGAGCAAAAACGTACTGTCACCTGCATGGTGCTCAAAGCTAAGGCCGCAAAGCTAACTATCGCAACAATGCCAATGTTCAAGATAACTCGCCGAGTTGGCAACCTTGTTTTCCCATGTGTCTTACGCGCCAGAGCCGTTTCTTACCTCCCCGGCGTCCTAGGCACTTTAAATTGTTGCGCCCCCTCCCCTCACTATTTCTCCTTTCCTTCAGTTCTTACCTTGCTAGTTTTGGTTCGAAAGGATTTTCCCTTAAATCTCTTTCCCCTTTCTTTGTTTTTGCTGTTTGGAGAGTCTCCCCCTTATCCGCTGCTGGGGACACGACGCGCCATCTCCCGGACTGTAAGGAAAGGAAAGTAGCCTGGTTTGGCCATTCTTGCTCATTTCTTACCTTGCGACACATCACGGACTACCCCACCCCCCTTTTGTAAACAAGTACAGTCAATTATGATGTGAAACTATTTGCAATTACATTATAGAGGATATGAACTGTTTTCAACTTGTTAATTATCCTCTTTTTAATCGCTTTACTATCTTTTACTCTTAGACATCCTTATTCTTTGTTGAATCACTGTCATTGTACTGGTACAAACAAAGATTTACTTCAACTTTGATCATTGCAAAATCATTAATGACGTCAATTTCCCTTTCAATATCATTTTGAGAGCATAGCAACATCAAACCGTTAAGCCTTTCATTTTCCATAGTAATCTCATCTCAGTCTTTGCTTTTTAAGGGTAGAAATGTTTCTCTCACAACTCACTAGGGGCTTGTAACGTCGTGTGTAGCTATCCATCAATAAAATAACGTTTACAGCTTCACTTAGAAATAAAAAAAATATTGTTTATTTGATAAACAATTCTTAATGAAGTAATATTGCCAAGCCGGTGTAGTCAGTTCATATTTCCGTTCTCAATGCCACCGGCGTTCATCGTCTTTTTCACTCCAATTTCCGGACTCAGCCCTTTTCTCCATTCAAGGCGGGCTTCACTCTCTCTCTCCCCGACTCTCTTTCAGTCTCTTTCCGTCTCCTCTCTCTCTCTTCCGTCTCTCCTCCTCCTCCTCCTTCCGTCCGTTCTCTCTCCCGGACTCTCTTGTCCTTTTTTCCCCCTCCTCTTTCTGCTCTTTCCCTTTTCCTCCCCTGTCTCCTGAAAAAGAACCCTTTTTAACCACCAAGGGTGTGTTCACAACACGCCCCTCGCTTCTTCTTATTGGCAGGTCACAAAAGTCTCTCTTGACCTCCCTCGTCCTATTGGCGCATAACACGCCAAAACACACCCGAACCGTCTGGCCCAAGGCGCCATAGTTCCTTGTCCACATCTGGACACACTTGTCCAACGCCAAAACACACCCGAGCCGTCTGGCCCAAGGCGCCATAGTTCCTTGTCCACATCTGGACACACTTGTCCATCACGCCACCTGTTTCTAGTATCCCTTTCACAAAACCCTAGAAAAGATGACATGATTATTTTAAGATAGGCTTCGCCTATTGTCAATGGGGCACCAGCTCTACTTTACTATTATGGCGACCCGTCTGTCTCTCTTCACTCCCTGAGTTCAGATAATAAACAATGGCCCCATGGCCACGTGCACTGGTCATTCCACAGCTGGTGGATCATAAAATTGCAGGGACAATCGATGACGTCGTACATGTCCTTGACCAGCTGGTGAAACCATAACACTTATCGAAAGATGGGGATTCACGACAATAGACGATGTCACAGGGTGGAGCACACACATTCACTGAAATTTTAATTTTTCTCTCTCTCTCTCTCTTTCGTCCTCCAATTTTTTGCGTCTACAAAACTTGTGAATCCTAGGCACGTGCGTAGTGTGACTAAGCGGTCCTGGTGCGCGCTGACCCTGTGTGTCTTTTTACATTTGATGTTCTGAAAGCCGTTGACTTTTCTTAACATTTCCTATGCAAGCAGAAGGAGGGTTTTTCACAATGAATGCTTTTATTTTCTCGTCATCTCTACTTGCCATCATTAATGTAAACCAAAATATTTGCATCTTTCTCGCCCATTAACTTCATTAAAATTTAGGATTTTAATTCTTTTGGCCCATTGTTGTGCTTAAAAGCTCTTCCTTCTGAATCATGAAAGAGACGTCATATTTCGTTTCTTCTTATCTTCGATCTGCGACATAAGAATAATCTTTTTTTTTTAGTTATTTTCGCTTGCGCTCCTCTTCTCTCGTTCACACGTTGGAGTTGAGTGGAAGTGGGTAGCATGACAGTAATATTTCAAGAAAGTAAATAAAACTTCACAAGGAAAAGTTTACATGAAATGTTTACTTAAAAAAGAAACATAAGCCTAAAAACTTTTCAATTCAAAACTAAGCGAACGTCGCCGACCCGAGCATGATTGCTGACTGGAGCCGAGTAAATCCGATAGAGCGTAATGCAGCCGAGTCTAATGCTTAATTTAGATTTACTAATCAGCAAAATGCACCAAAAGGAGTTATCGTTTCAAAAAGCTGTCATTAAAATATATCAACTTGATATAGCTACTTTAAATAAAGAGAATTTAAGAAAATTAAGCATTTTTTTTTAAAAAATTTGTAACATGATATTAATGTAATTTACTCCTTAGTAACATTAATTCATGCTTCAGTTGCCATCTACCCTTACATTTATATTTAGTAACTGGATATGTGTTTACATTTTTCTACGCTTACTGTGTTAAAATCAAGATGTATTGAAACTATTTGCCATTTCATATTCTGTGTTCATTTGTTTGCATATTCTCTTTTTTTCACATACGTTGAAAAATATTTTTAACTAGAAGGCATTAATTAAGAATGGCATTATAAAGGCGTGAGAAAATTCAATGTATTCTGCAAAGTTACAGTGTAACATTAAAGAGCTGCTCCTGATTATGTTTAGATTTTGCGTCGAATCTTTAGATGTAGATCGTTTCCTCTCCTTTATTGACAAGCCTATTCAAACTTGGTGTTCTCTCATCTGAAAAATGTTATTTTACAGGTGTTAAATGTTTTTTTTTTTTGCTATAGGCGTACTTTTTAACTAAATGAGAAATGGTGCATTATATGATTTTTAACACTGTTGTTTAATTCTTTCATTCCATTCCAATTAGTTTTGTAAAACATTATACTAACAATCATAAAATTGTTTTACAAGGCCCAGGATCTTAAACAGTAGAATATTTAAAATCTAGGTTGCTCGTGTAAGGGAAAAAATATTTTAATATTCTCTTGTAATATTGTAATAGAAAATAACACTTCGGAAACTACAAAAGAAATAGGCTTCCGGCGCCGAATTTATTGTTAACGTTTCCCCTAATGGGACATGAAAACTGAGTCGGGAAACGCAGCTTTAGATACTTGTGGTCAAACAAATTCCACGGAGAACATGAATACATTTTGCCTATGTATATTTAACAGTGGTGCACACCAGATGGGGTCCAGGGGGTCTGGACCCCCCTCCCCAAAGCCCTTGATTTTGTTTCCTATTGATTGTAATTCTAAGTATATAGTACGTAAAATTTAAGTAATTACTTGTTATTAATGATTAATTTTATTAATTAATGCTAATTATTTATTCAAAAATTAGTTTTTTACTGTGTTTTGTTCCCAAAAATCGACAAAATCAAAAGGAGCATGATACAAGAATGATGAACTTTCCACCCCGGACCTCCCCCTGAAAAATTCCTGTGTGCGCTACTGATATATATATATATATATATATATATATATATATATATATATATATATATTTAAAGCTATTTTTTCAATTCTTTTTTTTTTTTATTTTGACTCGTGGAACCTCATGTTATAAATTAAATGATAGATGGCATTTCAAGTCACCTGAAAGTCTAACTTCTGTTTTAGCTTGTAGAATCAGTTATGCAATGTTCTTGCAATGTGAATATGGGTTTTCTGACATTCAAGGGAACATCAAAAAATGTATAAAAAGATGGACTAAATTACTGGAATAACATAACATATCAGGGATATAATCGCCTAACTGGCCAATGGAAATAAGGATTCATGAAATACAATACCCCCACGGTTCCGTGGAACACAGTTTGAAGACCACTGCTATAAATCAAAGGGATTTTAGAGATAATAACCTGTGTGGATCTACATTGTGCTCCCATCACCCAATTGATGGCCTCGGTTAAAAATACATTTCTGCAAAAGAATGCTTCATTATTTGTGTGAATCCCAACAAGAAGAAATGTCACCGAGGATGGCATTCTTTTTGCATTCGGGACACTCTATAGCCTCTCTCAAATTCTGTGACTACATCTTTTTTTTTTTTACAATTTATTTTGGGGGAGTGTCCAATTTCACAGAGCGTTCCGCTCTGCTGATGACAAGCAACGGAGAAAAGAAAATGCTTTTCCAGAGAGATTAAAATTATAACTCAGCATCCTGCCTTCGGTCTGAGACTCATTCTCAGAACGACCCTTTTTTTGTGATTTTTATACTATTCTCGGAGTGGTAGAGCACAAGAGTATAAAAAAAGTATAGATGAGATTTCAGATCGTTATACACTGTGAAAGGACTCGTTTTGTTGAGGCAAAAATATTGTTGCGAATTCTGTCTCGTATAGCATTCTAAAAGTAGAGTTTATGGACCCATTAATGATCCATTGAAATATTTCTTGCTTTACGATCTAGAAAGGTTCAGTAATGTTCCGCTTTGCAGCGACGGCTTTCAAATAAATGTATGAAACAGATATTTTTGGCGTTAATTGTATCGATCAAGGGAGAATATTGTGCTCTCGTTCTTCAACAACAATCTTCTCTCTGACGTGTCTTAGAATGTTCACAGCTAACTGGTTGCCAATTCAATATCAGTATTCTTTCTGTCTTAGGTTCGAGTCTCAAAGCCACTAAAAATTCGCTGTATTAAAGGCCACGTTAAATCTCTGGAGAATTAGAGTTTTGATATTGTTTTGGCAGTTATTTATACTTAAATAGATATATTCTATTAACACTTACCTGGGTGCTACTAAAATATCGCCTTGTACAGTACATTCAATTAAGCACATTCAATCTGTCGACACTCAATACCTCCCCCCATTGGTGTACTGTAGTAGTTAGGAAAGCGGGGGTGCCAGCTCAGGTACCACTCTCGTCCCTTGACCGAGGTTCAAAATTACGAGGTAGGTCGCTGATAATTCTCACTCTCTCTAATACTTTTATGAGAAATAATGGGAAATGTATAAATACAAAATGAAAGTCACACGTACTCTTTTTACGTAGGAATTTCTAATTTTGTGGCGCGTATAAAAAATTTGGAATTTAATATGAGCCTAACACAGAGAGAAAACGTTTAAATTTTTTTCTTATCTTTTCTTCGTGTGTGTGCAAGAATGATATTTTGCCACAAATTGGAAAAAAAAAAAAACAACTTTTTTTCGATCGGAAAAACAATTAGTGTGAAAAGTGATATCCACGGCAATATAATTCATTAGTTAATTATTTTGTAAATTCAAAACTGGATAACACAAAGGCACAGAACGAAAAAAACTGAAAACAGGAAAACATGTGTAGGAATTTCCGGAGACGCTAGCCCAGTACCACAAAAGACCCGCCGTATAAGAGAGTGATGCACGTTAAATCTGTCGAGAGCTCAAACGTCCTCCCGTTGGTGTGGTGCTGTTGTTAGGAGAGGGGGTGTCAGCGCAGGTGTCGTCCACGCCACTTGACCATGGTTCTAAATGGCGTCGCCCAAAGCCCTCGTGCAGCTGACCAGTGCGATGTTAATCTTCCCTCACCCGATCGTAATACCACCAACGTGAGCACTTGGATTCTGGCTTAATTTAACTTACATCAGCCCCTCTACACGGCGAATCTTTTGTGACATTAGGACTCGAACGCATAACTGGACAGAAAAACGCCGGTCATGATTTCAAGACCAGGATTATTCGGCTACCAGGCTTGGAAGATCTATCAAACACCTCATTGTCATAAAAAAATCTCACTCTTGTCTCACGAAATACACCCAAAAAGAAAGATAAAGTGTCATATGTCAGTAACTGCTTTATTAAAGTAATTTTTTTTCTTTTCATATGCTTATGGGGAAAAAAGAGAAAATAGTTGAGGTAAACCTGTTGTAGGGGGGAATTGTTAAATTTTTTTGTTATTATTGATAAGTAACTTCAAAACTAAGTAAAGAAATACATGTATGTATATATATATAGTTGGATCCGGATCTAACGAATTTCGCGATTAAATGAATTTTTCTCTTTTCCTGATTTAAATGAAGGCAGAAAAACCTTATGTAACGAATAATAAACCCGAATTTAACGAATATTTTCAGCAGCTAAAAATGTTTCTGATTAGTTTGTATAAAAAAATTTGGTTTTTTTCCGGAACAAAAACAAATTTTTCTTTTTAGCAGCAAATTTCAAAGGGAAAGGGCGAAGACCATTACTAGACTTAACAGAGGCAAATGAGTCATAAGTGTAACCTATCGTGTGAGTTTTGGGTAGGACAAGAAACTCCTTTCTTATATCATTCCAATCTACAACGCAGTGAATTTCTTAAGATCGTAATGATCATGATACATTTGAGACGAATTGCCTATCTGTGCAAGTGAAGTTGAGGTATTTGTTGATCTTTCGGAGTCAATAAATAGCAATTCTAACACAGAAATTGATATTGAAATACCTATCAAAACGGTTGCGTTTTCTAATGTTTTACATTTTTTGGAAACTGTCCAAATATACCTCTGTTTTAAGCATCAGAATGTAAACGATGCACTATTTTCCTCTTTGTATAATGTTGAAAAATAACTCTTTTGAGTCATGAATCAAAAGGATTGTCAAGCATTTTTTAGTCAATATTTTAAAATTTTGAACTATAACTGGTGCCCAGTGGCGCACAC
Source organism: Trichonephila clavipes (assembly GCA_019973935.1). Classification (NCBI taxonomy): domain Eukaryota; kingdom Metazoa; phylum Arthropoda; class Arachnida; order Araneae; family Nephilidae; genus Trichonephila; species Trichonephila clavipes. Next base: position 22,209 of record BMAU01018354.1, on the reverse strand, counting down.
AAGAATTTTTAAAGAGGGTGGGGGGTGGGTCCGGGGTCGAAAGTTCACCCTTCTTGTATCATGCTTCTTTTGATTTTGTCGGTTTTCGGGAACAAAACACAGTAAAAAACTAATTTTTGAATAAATAATTAGCATTAATTAATAAAATTAATCATTAATAACAAATAATTAATTAAATTTTACGTACTATGTACTTCGAATTATAATCAGTCGGAAAAAAAGTAAGGGCTTTGGGAGGTAATGTTTTTTACTGTATTTTGTTCCCTAAAACCGACAAAATCAAAAGGAGCATGATACAAGAATGGTGAACTTTCAACCCTGACCCCCCTCTTGAAAAATTCCTGTGTGCGCCACTGATGTGTATCATCCCCTTTATAAGGCAAGTTCTAAAATCAATAGCATTAAACTAAAGAATAAAATACATTCAGTAAAAAAAATTAAAACAAAAATTATTTCTGACTCGTTTTTATTGATACGGAAGGGAAGAGAAAGAGAGAAGGAGCTTCGTCTTTTTTTTTTTTAAATAAATTTCGAGTTGTTTTTCCTTTGTATTGGAAATCAATACATACCGGCCCCAGGGCCTTGACTCCTACAGATGTCACTAAAAACACATAAAACTAAAATTTTAAAGTGACATTACACAACCTTAAAAAACAGAAAAACATAACCAAATTAAAAAAAATTGACAATAGCAATAAAAATTAAGAGAGGGAAAAAATCAGCCCGAACTGCACCAACAGATGCCCATTGTTGAACAGATGCACAGCCCACTACAATGGAAAAGTGACGTCACAACAAACGATCGATACAACGGATCGTTTGGCGACGTTCCACGAGCAAGCACCCCCGACGCCCATCATCCTCCAGGAAAGGAAGAAATTGCATTCTGTAGGAACAGAAGCGAGCACTGTCGTTGTTGTTGTTTTACCGTCGTTAAGGAAGAGGTAGATCGTTTCGCGGAATGGGGTCAAACGGCAGGGAAGGAGAGAGGGGGCTTAATGTCAATATTAAAGTTATCGCAAACCGTGGGTGTTATGCGAAAATTACCAAGCCCTGGTTTTGCTGGACAACGATACTATTTTATGAGGTCTGCGGTAATCTGCTGAAAAAGACGTTGTTGTCGTAATCGGCGGGTTTTTAGGTTCGATACTGAGTTTCATCTCAGATGGTAGTGCATTTGAGACTATACGTATTGCTGAAGAATACGATCGGAAATTAGAACACATTTTTAGTTAAAAAAAAAGTCCAATAATAGTTTTATTTTATGATTTCGCTAACCTTTAGTGTATCGCAGTGGCGCACGCAACGGGGGTATCCTAGAAGTCCGACCCCCCCAAAAGCCCTTGATTTTTTTCCAATTGATTACAATTTTAAGTATATAGTACGTAAAATTTAATTAAATATCTATTATTAATGATTAATTTTTTTAATTAATGCTAATTATTTATACAATAATTAGTTTTTTTCTGTTTTTTGCTCCCGAAAATCGACAAAATCAAAAGGTGCATGATACAAGAATGTGGCCTTTTGACCCTGGACACCCCCCTCCCCTCTTGAAAAATTCCTGTGTGCGCTACTGATGTATCGGTATCCAAAAAGGAATACGTAATGCGAAATTTGGCGGTGCGTGAAAGAATTATTCTCACAATCACTTAAAGTGTTCGATCTAGTATCATGTGAATGTGAGATTATGGGAAGTTCAACATAGAGAGAGAGAAATACGTCGGTTTTAATTCGTATGAATACAAAGACTGTGTCATTCGGGTTCAATTTACAATTATTTTCGTCTTATGGGTTAGCGATGGAACACATTTGGGGATGGCAACTTCAGAGAAAAATGTATTGTATAATATAAGGTGTTATATAATAGAGAGAGAGAGGAGGAGACAAATGTATCTTTTCACTTAAGAAAATGAATAATAAAAAGTAAATAATGATATGCACTTTTTTACGGTTGTTTGCTTCTTAAAGAAAATATCAGGTTGTTGTTTTTTTTTAATGAAAAGTAAACTAGGTGTCACTAGAAGAATTTTTGCAACATTCTTGTTTCAAAATAGCTTCATCGCAAGAACAAGTTGTAATGTAGTCACATTTAAAGGTACGTAATAGCAAAAATAGCATAAATTTCAGACCACTCACAATTCAAATACACCTTCAAAACCTAAAATTTATGAATGGTATAAAAAGATTTATGACGACAAGTAACATGTTGCCAGGATCAAAATCTGGCTGCAGACCTGCAAACACCTGCAGACATACACCCTTGAACTTCATTTTTGATACATGAAAAGCATTATTTGAAGTAGAACATTGCTGAAAATTTGATTTACGCGGGCGACCATTCAGATTGTAGAGTCTGTAATGTTTTATACAAGTGGTTAGAGATTCGCATAAACTTGCTGTAATGTGCGCATTGAAATCCAGCAATAAAACGTTAAAAACAAGCAGAAGAAAAAGTTGATGTTTTCTTTATGAAACATAAAAAACTGTAAATGCAGGTCAAATTACTGATATATGAGTCGTTCTATAGATACACTTGCCTCCGAAAATTCGAGTACAGACGATCATCTTTCATCTTCATGCAAAGATCGCTTATTAAATATAAAGTCTTTCTGAATCAATACTATTTTTTATTTATTCCTCTAACGTCAAAAATTCAAACAGTATAAGCTACAATCACCTGATTTTTTTTATAAAATAATACAAATATTTATAACTTAAGAACGAAAAAAATCCGAGAGCTCCAAACTCTGTGTACACTAGCAGAAAATTTTTTCGATAGTGGATTGTAACAAAAAGAGTTAATACTTTTTAAGTTACTCGGTTCTTTCTGTAACTCTCAACGTATTTGGCACGAATTCAACAAGCTTAGTTGTCTTTTCTGTGGTTATTTTGTTCCTTCTTCTACTATGACAGATTTGAGTATTTCCTTGAATGTTATTACGTTCTCCCTGGTAATTCACTCGAGTAAATCCCACAAATGCTGTACTGTGCTTAGGTCTGGGGACTAGGATGTCTTACAGAATTGGTTTGGGACATGGCAGAACAGCCATGACTTCACAACGACTTCACAATGCAAGCCATTTGCTTGGTTCTTTTGTCTTGCTGAAAGTAAAAATCATCCCTCACCGTAAGTTTCTTAGCATATGCCCTGATATTTTACTTCAATAAGTTAAACTAATCAATGTTGCACATTGTTGATTCAATGAATTCCAGATTACCAAACCAAAGGCTTCTTATGCACCCCCAAACATTATGCCTCCTCCTCCATGTTTGATAGTGGAAAAAAGATTCTTTATCTTGAGATATGAGCAAAAATTTTTGAAGGCATATTTTTGTCCTTTCTTTAAAAGGTACGCGAGCTACAATTTAACCAACGCTACGCATATAATGATTTGATATAAAGGTGGGAGATAAAAACTTAATTTTTAACACCCTTTTATAAGCTTCACTTGTATGTAATGGAACCTTTGAACTCAATGTTTAGCCATTTTAAAAGGTTAGATTAATTCGAAATTTTGCTCACTTGTCCAGGACCGATGACAACACAATAATTTAAGGGTTTTCGTCCATTGTTCTGATCAGGATCATCAGGATTAACGATTTTCCATTTTCAGATCCCATTTCCAGGTTTGGTGACTAAAAGATTAAGTTACAATTTAGTTCGATCAATTATAAAAGGGTGCTTTTTTTTTAGTTTTTTAAAATGTAATTTTTCATTTGGGTAGTGTGGTACAGGTACACTGTCCCATTTGAGCCCAGAATAAGTTATTGGCTGCATTATTTAGAGCAGACATTTTAATAGGTACATCTCTTCCCTAACGTCCACACTTTGCCATGACAGGAAATTGAGGTTTAAAGGCATTTATATAAAGTATACAATAATGAGTTTATCAATTTTTGAGAGAACTAAAAATCTCAATTCTAGATTCACCCATCAGCATGTAAGAGCTTTGACATTGCAACGGTTTCATTGCCAGCTTGAAGCATCCATCCGTCACCATGACGACCCCCACTGCATTTTTTTCGAACTCAAATTTCCCAGGGTGATAAAGAAAAAAAATGGTTTTGAATAATCGAAAATTAATCAAATTACTTTTAAACAGGATGGAGAGAACATCGTTGAAATAACGTAATTCTCTGATGTGTCAGCGTCGGGAGAGACCCGTTCCGACCGGACAGATTCCCCGGGAGAAGGGAGAGAGCGGAGTGGCCACATGACTGACCAACCGCGACACCCCTCCTGCCCCACCTTTCGTCACGGTAGTGTACCGGTTGTCTGCTGTTTACTGCAGATCGACGCTCGTCTGAGGAAAGTCTTAACAGTTTTTGTCAGCACAAATCTAGCACCTGTCAAAGGCCGGACATATATCCAGATTTCTTGAATTACACTTGAATCCGGCTGGTGTATAAAAAGAGTAAAACCCCGATTTAATGAACTCATCAGCACCGAGCCTTTTGCTCGTTAATTTGGGGTTATACATTTTTTAGGAGTCCTCTGTTAGTGACGCTGACTGCGGTGCCGTAGGGGCTGGGTTCGAATCCCGGAGAAGGCATGGTGTTGTGACCATTCTCTTCGTTGTGATGTGTGTTTCACGCTTACTTCTATGTAAGCCCCCACTCGGTGGTGCACTGGGTTATAAATGTTCTAAAAAAATAATAATTTTCTTTTTCTTCTCTTCTTCTGTTTCTTCTATTTCTTTTTCCTTTTGGAAATTCTATAATGGACTAAACAAAAAATATCCATAATTATAGAAATTATATATTTTTTATTCAACAGCTAAAAATATTATTAGTGAATTATTAGGCACCAGCAGTGGCGCACACAAAATTTTACGTACTATATACCTAGAATTATAATCAATCGGAAAAATATCAAGGGCTTTGGGGGGGTCCAGCCCCCCCTTGTGTGCACCACTGATACACATTCAATCTATCAAAATACAAAGTCCTCACGTTGACTTGGTATGGAAGTGTGGATTATTAGGTGATAGACATCATCCTCGTCACATGACCATTGTTCAAAATGACGTTGTCCGTCTTTAATAGCTTTCGTGCAGCCTCCAAATGTGGAATTTATAAGCAATTAATTTCTTAAGGTATCCGACTACGTTCGGAACCGTGATTTTGCAAAAGAGTACAAATGGATAATATTTATGATATTTAGCGTCACTTAGGTTAGAATACATGTATAAAATTTTTTAAGGACATTTTGACAAAAAAGAATTATTTAAATACAATATATTTTGGCAAAAAACTAACTTAGAATAACCTTTTTTCCAAAATATTCTCCTTTTATAAAAAATACTTCTAAAATAATAATATTCTACTTATATAAAGTATAAATACTTCTCCAGATAGTCTGAACTATATATATATGAATTTTGAAATATTCGCATTATATATTTTCAGAGTTACCACCCATTGAAACAATGATCGGCGTTTTTTTCTTAAAATTTCTTCCCTCTGTTGTCGTAAAACATGAATAAAGCCACTTCTAAGTTATATATTTCAAAAACTCTAATTTAGCCTCTACATAGAGGTCTGAGCTATACACAGGCAAAATATTATTATAAAAGAAGCATTTTTTACAAAAGGAGAATATTTTGAAAATGGGTCACTCTATGTTAATTTTTTGTCAAAATGCTGTACTTAAATAATTTTTTATTGTAATAAATACTATTCTTAAAACAATTTTATATACATTTTTTAATCTAAGTGACACTAAATATGAAAATTATCCATTTATGCGCTATTTTAAAATCACGGTTCCAAACGTAGTTAGATACCTTAATCTATAGAATCGATTCAATCAATTCAATAGCCTATTGAATTTAAAAGTCTTTTATGAGATAAATGTTAAAAACACACACACAATACAAATATTTTTTTAAATTTATGAGTAATTAGTTTTTCTTAGAAAAATTTGTAAAACAATTATTTTTAAATAAATAAAGAATTGAGAAAGAAAAATTGTGTCAAACATTCCATAACTAGCAAAATAAAACAGTCGTGAAGAACAGTAACTCATTACATCAGTCAATACAATACTGTTATTTCTAAATTTCTTACCATCGAGACTCTTCGTCCCTTCAGTTGGCTTGACTTTCAGACCAAGTGAATCAATTTATAGAGCAAACTAGACGATAACGTCAAAAAGTTCCGCAAACGACAATCGTTTGATTTAAGGCTGTGAAATGACGGTTACCTTAATATTCACGAGCATCAAGTTTATCAATTGAAGCAAATTATTTTTCTCTGGGAATGATTATTTCAGAAACATACGAGCGGGATGAGAGTGACCATTACATCACACAATAAAGCTGCAGAAGGGCTGTTGGAGACGGACCACCGTCACGTGAGGAAGACACTAGTCTTAGCACTCACCTTCTCAATACATTCCGTACCACTCAAACGGGAGCACGTTTCAATCCCGACGGATTTAACCTGCATTAATTACTAAAGGGAGGGTATTCAGCAACAGCAGGTTGGAACACGCCAGCCCCGAGTCCATGACCTTGACCAGTAGGCTAGCACGGCCACATTGGCTTGCGGAAAGTTGACGATTGAACATTAGTTCTACGCTTGCTATCAAAATGCTATGAGTAATAATGTGTGAAAGATTTTGAACAATCTTAGAAACATACTCTGTGTTTTTAAAATATTACAAGACATGTTTCGGGGGAAAAATTCTGTAATGTGTATGTATTATGCTTTGCTCTTTGTTGAATTAAATTTTATTTTTTCAACAATTCTAGCTATAGAAAACGTGAGATGCGTTTGTCAGAGAATTTCATTTATGGAGGATTTATTGTTGCAAAATGTTAGAGAAAATCAGTATAACAGAAAGAAAATGGCAGCGATATTTTAAAATATTATGATGCCCCAATATCATAATACCTTCAAATATAATATCTATGCCTATTAATGACGGCTTGATACTTAAAAACAGGGTAACATATTTATAACATTGGCAGCCAAAACCTGTTTATAATATCAACAATTAAATTCTGACTGCTATCGATGGCAGGAACCAGAATTTAACGTTTTTTCAACATGTTATCGAATTTGTCATCATGGTTCTTATATCCGATTAAGCAATTTTGGTGCTTTTTGGAATTCTAAACCAGAGATGCGCTTGCAAAATTATTTGATAGTCATTTGACCATCTGACATGTGTGTGTGTGTGTTTGTTGAGTTATTTTAACTTCTGCAGCTCATTTCATTACATGCGTGGGATCATTCAAAAGTAGAAACTTACAATCAATAGCACATTTCTCATTTTGAGATGAATTTAACCCTTGAGCAATTATCTCTGTTCGGATCTTCCACCAGCATTGTTTTTCTTTCCGCTTTTTCCAAGGCTCTTTTTAACCCTTTATCTACCGATGGTACTTATATATGTACCACTCACTTTAAAATTATATAGAATGACCATTTTTAAAAATACTCTCACGATACTTAGCAGGAATATTCTCTTTAATCCACTCTTACAAGATATAGGGCAGCACGGGTTCTATGATGAGTATTTTAGAGGGGAAGGCGAATAGTTTTATAACAGAAATTGCGTTTTCAACTGACGGTGTTTTCAGCGGATTGCGAAGATTGTCATTTTTGTTCCGAAAAAACAGTTAATGTCAAAAGGTAAGTGTCTTATTTATTTATTTTGTATGTTAAGGAAGTCCTAAGAAAACGATTTAAAAATTTATTTTAAGTGAACAGTGTGTATAATTAATTTTACAGTTGAATATCTTTGATTAATTAATTAGCTCTAACTAATTAAATTTCCCGAATTTGAGTATTTTGTTTAAGTATATCCCTTAATTTTCAATGAAGTAATTCAAAAAAAAAATATTCCATGAAAAAAACTAGTAAATCATAATGCGGTAGATAAAGGGTTAAAAAGCATGTATTGGAAGAAGCGATTTTTTTTAAGTAACGTGAGCTTAGAACTGTTGTTAATAGATACAGAATATACAGACACTCTCTTGACACATTTCACTCGACTTTAGCTTTCGAAAGCCTGAAACAGACGCCATTCCACAACTAAAAATAAGGTACTTACTCTCGTGAATTATAGAATTTGAATCTCTATCATTTAGGCTAATACTGCCATCTATTAGTAAAAGAAATAACTAATTTAGGACACAATACACGCTATTGTAACGTTTGAAGTAGTGCAAAATACAGATGGACGCGTGCAGATCATCTGTAATGTTGAGGGATAAATTAAGATACGGCGCTTTCGTTACATCCTAAGTTTCAAATTAATTATGAAGAATATAGAAGCATTTTTAAATAAATCCTCGGATTAGTACAAGAATCTCATAGAGAAATACAGTAAAAAATACAATACTTTTGATCTATTCAAAAATAAAATTTACAATTTTTACTGAAAATTATATGAGATTTTAAGATTTCTTTTATATATAAAGAATTATATTTTGTTTGAATAATTTGCCATTGAGAGAGATACTTTAACACATCTTACTCGATCAGTCTCACTTATTGTGGTCATTCTTCATGGTTAAAAAGAAACCAGAACAAACAAACAAACAAAAACGGAACAACTGAAAAATAAACAACTGAACCCAGCCTTTTTAACTGAGTACCTATTGCACAGAGGGATTTATTGTATAGGAGGATTATTGTAGCTTCACGATTTCTCGTATCTTGACTCCTGCGTACTCTGGAAAATTCTGATTCTCTTCTTAAAAGTTCAGAAACTACTGAGAAAATATTTTATTTCATTTGAAATGTATCTCGGAGATAAAATGAATTAATGTTTGAAAATAGAGTTATTTAAGAGCCATTCTATGCATCTCAATACTTGATCCTATTGAGCTATGTAAAACACGAATCATACAAATCTTTTAGATTCTCAATGTTGTGGAAAAGAAAGAAACGTTTTCTTGATAATAATATGTATTTTTTAGAATTTTATTGGAGGTTTCCCTATAAAAAAAAGATTGCTCCTTTTTTCAAAAAAAAAATGATAATTGTAAGGATCAGGACAAGAGAATATCGAATCGAATAATAAAATAAGGAATGATTGATTACAAATTATTTTGAAGAAAAAATTATTATTAAAAAATATTTAAAATTAGTTTTTAGTTAGTAATGACCAATTTCAGTCTTCAAAAGCTCATTATTGTTGTCAGGTTGTTAGAGAAAAGCTTCGAAAAAGATCTGAGAGGAAAGCGATGTTTTCTAAAAATATTTTGGATTTAAATGTGTTAAATAAAGTCGCTTAGAAAATATTTCAGAATCGAGAAATTTAATTTCACCGAAATTGCCCCAGGACCTCAGAATCTGCAAATATCATTACAGGCTAACTACAAATAAAAAAAATTGGATGTTTAAAAAGCACTCTCAAGACATCGACCTTTATCCGCGGTTACATTAAGACAAAAGTGTGAAAAATTTCTACAACACTTTTTAAAATTTTATTGCATAGAATTGAATTTTAATTTCAATAAATGGAAAAATTATATATTTCGTACATACAATGATTGAATTTATTTTTTCTTGAGCTTAAGGTATCCGAGTACTTGCGGCAACTGTTTTTAAAAAGATGGAGATATGGAGATTTTTTTGTGGTTTTTAGATTTATTAAATACATTTTAACAAAAAAAGGCTAAAATTAAAAAGAAAAAGATTATTTATACTAAAATGGGTAAAAATTGACAAAAAATTACATAAACGGGTCCCGCTGTACAAATAGTAAGTAAAAAAGTTCTCAATTTTTTCATTTTGATATATTACTTTGCTATTCCTTTTTGAAAAGACTTTCAGGGTAAGATATATTTTTATTTTTGCAAAATCTAGAGCACTAAATCTTAATTATGTGAAATTGCTTTAAAAAAGTGATTATATTCACATAAGGAACTGTAAATTTTGTAATAAAACGTTACTTGATAAATATGAAGGTTTTAACACTACTACAATTATATAGAATATACACGAAAAATTTTAGCAAATTATTTTAAAAACCTTTTGAGCAATCGCTGTCCCTCTTTGAGCTTTTCGAAAAGAAAACACATTTCCGAGTGAAACACATTTTAAAGTTTGGCATCTTATGTAAAGTAATGACATCTGCTTCTACTAAAACACTTGTAGTTTTTGTTCTAGTGAATGGAAAATAAAAAAACTTGGTATTTTTATAAAACTAATAATCCAATAAAATCCAATAAAATAAAATAAAAAAATTGCCATTTTTTAAAAAAATCATCATTTTAGGGTAGTCGGATACCTGAATGCGACATATGGCAAACTAATACGATTATGTTTCCGATATAAAGTTTCTCCATAGACTTCCTCGGCATTTTGCCAAGTTTGTTATCTTTTGCAAAAATTTGAAGAGTGAAAATCACTCGATCCCAAAGTATGCCAAGAAGAAAGTAAAATGGTGAATAAACACAGTTTTTGAGATAAGTGTGTCAGCCTCCCGAATGACGTAAAACTCGTAATATAATTCGCGATACTGTTTCAATTCTTCTTTGAATTCCTAGTGACGTATAAATTAATTTTGTAGGTTTGTCAATCCGGTGCGAGTTATGAAATATTTTTATTGCTGTTTTAACATATACAGTCGAACCTCCATATAACAAACCTTTATATTGCGAATTTTTCTATATAGTGAACGCTTTCCTGGAACCGAGAACATTTAACGATTTTCTTCATAAAATAACCTCGCAATAGCGAAGTGCATTTTCTATGCAACGAACCTTTTCTCTTGTGATTCTTTTTTTTTCTCCCTTATTTTTAAAGTATTTCTGGACATTTTTAGTTATATTCTCTTTTAGCGCATTTTATGGTGGTCATAAATCTTTAACTGGTTTTCTTTGTTGCCTAACTCAACAAGAGCAATCGAATTCTGGGCATTTCATCCAAGAAGTGCATCCTTAAACCCCCATTGTCCAATTCACCGGAAACATCTTCGATATCCCCTTTCACCCTCAGTGGAGTCTCGTGTCTTTGAACTAGTTTCCGTTCATTTGTAGTATTGATCAGTCGTACTGGTAACTTCGTTTCTTGTAGCTGGAAAACATAAGTGCTTGAGCATCAAAGAAAAAAATTTAATTCTTCAGGAATTGGATAAAGGCGTTAAGGGGGTCACTTCACGCAGCATTTTCCCGATCTCCGTAATGTTAAAAATGACCAAGTTTAAGGAGCATTTTTTAAAAATTGGCTGGTTGTACAGTCATGAATTTTGTGTATTCATTGTATTGTTTTATTATTTTAATGGGAGCATTTTTCAAAATTTTGATTAGTTTTTTTTTAAAAAAATTCATTTGTGGATTAACACGTCAAAATTTTTAAAACGATGAAAATTCTTGCACATCACATTTTAATCCATAAATATTTTTGAATAATTTTTTTGACAAAATCTCTTATTGAAATATTTATTTGTATAGTGTTAACATATGTGCAAAGTTTCAAGGCTGTAAAATAAGTAGTTTTTTCAAAAATGTTCCTTTTGTGTAGAAATTTACACTTTTGAGAAATAGTGATTTAAAGTAAAAACTTACTATTAACTAATGCATACCAGAACTATAACTTGGATTGCTAGTGTCATCTGCAAGATCATCTTCTTGCCTACATTTTAATTGTTTGTTCATCGTAAAAGTATAGCTTTGAAATTTGTGAAAATTGTCATTTTTTTTTTACGATAACTGCTTCTGAGCAAAATATTTTGGTAAAATCCTTAAGAAAGTAACCCTATTGAAAAAGGTACACGTAGTTTGAAAACAATCATTCTGAGATAATTGCATTTTAAATGTAAAAAGGCACTTAATTACAAAAATAAGGAATTACAACATGTATTTGCCCTATTTTATAAAACATTAGTATCTTCTTAATTTTTTAAACATAAAATAGGAAACAAAAAAGCCTTAAAATGTTCAGAAAATACATACATAGTAATTTTCAGTTTTTGTTCAACGAGATCTTTTTAGCATTTTGCATCAATTTTCACAAATTAAGTAACAATCTGTGAAGAATTTTTTGCTTCAATGCATTACAAATGTCAAATTTGACCTTATAACATCATAAATGTATAGTAAACATGTATCAATATGTAAAAGTCATGATTTGGGAACATGTGATTTTACGACGTTCGAAAAATTTAACTATGGATTCGTAATTTTCCATGCAAACACAATTTCTAAAAGTTTCAAAATTCAAAATTTTCTCTAAACTGTACAAAAGATTTTAAAAAAAGTCAAAAATAAAATTGTTTTTATGTTTTTAAACATGAAATTTGTGTATTTTTATGCATGCAACAAGCTTCTCGCAACGATAAAAAGCATTACACATCTGAGTTATAATTAGTTAGCTATTATTAAAAAACCTTTGAATATTAAAGCTTAAAAACTTGTCTAAACAATAAATAAACAATAATACTTGCAATGAAGTGAAATATTTAAAATATATTGTTTAGTTTTCTCAAAAACATGTAACATAAAAATATCACTCTGAATTTTTTAAAAAATTGACATTTTTTGTCACGATATATGGACTCCAGTCAAATATTTTGGGAAACTCCTCAAAAAACTCACAGGAATATATATAGATACATATCAGTAACATGAGGAAAAAAAATTTATGTACATTTATAGCTTATATTCTGAGAAAAGATGAATACAGTTTTAAAAACATCATTTTTGAAAAAAAATTGAATTTTTACTATAAAGTGCCATTTTATAACAAAAATCATGAATTACAGCATGTATTTGTCCCATTTTATTAAACATTAGAGAATCTTTGCAATTTATTTTGCATAAAATAGTAAACAAAAAAGTCTTAAATTGCACAGAACAGCATTTTTCAGTTTTTTAACGAGAAAACATCAAAATTTTCTCAAATACTGAATCAATTTTTAAACAATTTGTAGCTTTCATACATTACAGATATCAAATTTGAACAGAAAGCATCATAAATATAATGTGAAAATATATCAATATGGTTTTGGTGTGAATTTGAGATGGTATTTAAAAATACCTGATTATATATATATATATACGACGTTTCTTAAGTTTTCGTTAGGTTTTCGTAACATTATCATTAGGTCTTGTTGTTGCAGACAGTTCGAAAGTTTAAAATTTCAAAAGTTACTTTAAACTGGACAAATAATTTCTAAAACAGACAAAATAAAACTGTTTCTATGTTTTTAAACATGAAATTTATTTATATTTATGTATGCAACAAGCTTCTCGAAAAGACAACAAACATGACATTTAATGTATCATCTCATACCTTTTTCTCAGAAACTATTAAACATAAAGACTCAAATTTTTATTTATATTAATTAGACATTATATTTATACTGAAGTGAATTTTTTTCAATAAAATAATTAGTTTTTTCAAAGACAAACTTTTAGTTCACCGAACTATTATTATTATGAATTTATTAAAATTGTAATTTTTTGTTATGATAACTGCTTTATATTTAAATGTTTTAAGAATATTTAAGAAACATAAACATAGTAAATTTACGCAATTTTAAAAATATAAGAAACATAAGAAGTAAAAATAAGTATAAGTAAACATAAGTATGCAACAAGCTTCTCGAAAAGACAACAAACATGACATTTAATGTATCATCTCATACCTTTTTCTCAGAAACTATTAAACATAAAGACTCAAATTTTTATTTATATTAATTAGACATTATATTTATACTGAAGTGAATTTTTTTCAATAAAATAATTAGTTTTTTCAAAGACAAACTTTTAGTTCACCGAACTATTATTATTATGAATTTATTAAAATTGTAATTTTTTGTTATGATAACTGCTTTATATTTAAATGTTTTAAGAATATTTAAGAAACATAAACACAGTAAATTTACGCAATTTTAAAAATATAAATTTTAAACATGTATACAGTAAATTTACACAATTTTAAAAAAATAAGTTTTTGAAAACAGAAATTTTTATAAAAAAAATCTTACCTTTTTATTAAATTTAATCCAAATTTTTCTTAAATATAACATACTTGTAACTTCAAGTATTTTTAAAATATTTTTAGCGTTTTTCTAAGTCTTTTAAAGTTTTAATTAGTTATTATTACTAATGATTTAAACTAAATTTAAAGTGAAGAACAGGTTTAAATTTAGGTAAAATCACTAAATATTAAATATAGCATTCAAATTAAAACACATGCTTTGAAATTTGGCACAAAATTTTTTTGCATATATCTAGCACAGTTAAATTTACAGTTACTGTACAGGTATCTAATGCGTATTAATAAAAATAAATTGAGGCTTTGCAACTTTGCTTCAGATTGAAAAAGACAATGTTTACATTTCTATCAGTCAAATGGGCGTGGTTCATAAGCTGATTATTTTTTTTAAATCATTTTAAAGTACTTCTAATTCATATAATGGCTTGTATGTTATATCAATGGAAAGCTCCCGATTAGGGGTTTATAGAAATATCAAAATCTCAAAATCGATTTTTAAAAGGGATCTACCCTACCGACTGCCCTTAAGAAACCTTTATGCAGTTTTTTTATAGGTAAGATATATAGAATACATACATATTATTTTACAATAAGGTGTGAATAATTAATTTTTTTAATGTTTAGTGTTTATGAATTTAAAATTTGTCTTACGTGGTTTATAAAGAAAATATTGAAAGATGAACCTCTATACAACGAATTTTCCATTTAACGAACTTTGTTTCGGAATTTAGCGACTTGGTTACATAGATATCAGCCTGTATTTTAAAAATTAAGTTCATTTTTGGAAGGCATTTGAATAGCAGTCAGGTACAATTTATTGGTTGCTAAAACAGTAATCTGTTGATGGCTAAAAAAAACTCCATCACAATCATTAGTAAGTGAGATATTTTATGGTTTAAAAAAATAAATAAAGTGATATATAAGTGTGCAATCGTGTAATGGACTCGTCCTCAAAGGCCAGAGGTGACGCACTCTCCCCCTACTGGCACAACAAAAGAAAGAGAACGCCACTGGAAAGGAAACTCGTAAAACCGCAACATTCCAAAGGAATGAAGAAGAGCCAGATGATTCTTCTCATCTCGGAGGATAGCATCCGGGCACTTCTTCTCCCTCCTCACTCTCCCACCTCGTAGTAGGAGTTGTAGTAGTCGTAGTAAAAACCAGAGCAGCGACCGGAATGTGAGGGGGCGCTCCACATATTGATTGGTAGGAAATAGTGTCGACGCGCCAGATTTCAGTCGGGGTTTTGTTTTATGCCAGTAGCGTGCACAGGAATTTTTCCAGGGGTGTGTGGGGGTCCGGGTTCTCTCGAAAGTTCTCCATTCTTGTTTTTTGCTTCTTTCGATTTTGTCGATTTTCGGGAACAAAACACAGTGAAAAACTAATTATTGAATAAATAATTAACATTAATTAATAAAATTAATCATTAATAACAAATACTTAATTAAATTTTACGTACTATATACTTAGAATTTTAATCAATCAGAAAAAAAATCAAGGGCTTTGGGGGGTAGACCCCCAGGCCCTTTCCTTGTGTGCGCCACTGCATCACGCACATAATTTTTGAAAATGGATGACTTTTTTTAAGATTACGCGGTACCCACAAAAAGAAAATACAGTTGTGCCTCCACATAAAAAATCTCCATTTTGCGAACTTTTTCCAGGAACCAAGAACATTTTACACTTTTTTTTAAAATAACCTCCTAATAGCGAAGTGCATTTTTTTTTATTTAACGTACAATTACTCTTGTGATTCGATTTTTTTCTCTTTATTTTTGAAATATTTCAGAACAATTTGCAAATGATTCTCTTTTAGCACATTTTATGGTGATCAATGACGTTGAGCTGGTTTTACAAGGTGCCCGACTCACCTAGAGCAATAATATTGCATTAATTTTTCAAACAAAAACTCAAATAAAATTAGCAGATTTTATGAGTAATTAAATTTAAAGACACATATGGCAGTGTAAGCTTAAATTACTGGTTATAAAGTAAAGTATATTTTAAATTACTTGCAGGATTAAAATTATAAAATGAAATTAAAAAATTATTTTTTAAAATTGAAAATGCAGTGCATTCCTGGACAATGTTTTTTTTTTTTGTTTTCCTAGCATATTTCTTTATGATGGGTAAAATATATAAAATAAATATATTATATATTAATTTACAAAAAAATCTCTCTGATGTCGAGTTGAGTTGAGTTGAGTTAATATTAACGTCGCACTGTTCAGCTACACGAGGGCTTTTGGCGACGGACCACGTAATTTTGAACCATGGTCAAGTGACGTGGACGACACCTGAGCTGGCACCCCCTCTCCTAACTACCACACCACACCAACGGGAGGACGTTTCAGCTCTCGACAGATTTAACGTGCATCGCTGCCCTACACGGCGGGTCTTTAGTGGTACTTGGATCGAACTCATGACATGCCTGCCATGGTTGGATACCTTAACCACTGGGCTACCGCAGCCCTTCTCTCTGATGTCAATTTTACTTCTATTTAAAGATTTTTTATAATTTGTATATCTGTTACACTTAGTTTACCAGCATGAGTTTGGTTTGGACGTTTTTCGAATCATGTGAGCCAATAAACTTCCGCTGTTCCAAGTGTAAGAAGGTTGCAGGCATCTGTATATTCTCTCTCTACCCCTATTCTGCTTTTCAGTATTGAAGCCCCGTTGTAAGCTTTTATTTTAAAGTTGTTCTTAGTATTAAATATCCTGTAACAAATTCTACATAATGTTTTAAACAGGACCATAAAACCTCATCTCCCCATTGCTTACCATTTAAAACAGAAAAATATATTAAATCTCTTAAGCTTTAGTAAAAAAAAAAAGTACGCAAGTTTTGTAAATATTTACTAGAAAACATTTTTGTTGCACTTTTATTGAATGCATTAAAATTGTGTTATTTTCATTATGTTTATATGTGGAATAAGTAACATATTCATTTTTACTCAATTGTCTCTGCCTTACGTCGCATTTTATGGGAGAAATTATGGTAGGTTTCTATTTTGAATGCTTCATAAATAATAATGAAATACATTAAGTTTTTATTATAACTCCAAAGTCGGATTTTTTTTTACGAAAATGAAGCAAAATTAATTCTTAAAAAATGCTGCCAAAATATTCAATTTATTATCTAGAATGATTTCAAATATCTAAATAATGAAAATTGTAACATAATAGATACGTCTCATTTGATAAATAATTTTAGTTTGTTCATATACTTCGGATTATAAAGTACTTACAACGGACTATGAGACTTTCAATCCCTCCATTTCATATTTTTCCTTCGAAATTTTTGTATCACGCAAATTAAAAGTGCAATATAATAAACTGAAAGCATCCCACCACACAGAAGAGTATACGAACTCTTTTGTGTTTTGAGGATAAGCAGGACTTTAAAAAATATTCCAATAACATGACGTACATATAGCAATTAAGCCTGTTCCTTCTGTGAGCCAAAAATCATATCATAATACCAGTCGGGTTTGATTTTTCATTCATGTTGCATTCGAAAGAAATTCGAAGGTTATTGACGCGGCGGACCTTATAATTTTGAAACTTCAATGAGGACATCTATGAGCTGGTATACCACTCTCCAAACTTCCACACCAAGCTAACATGTTTGAATGACTGAGCCTCGAACGATTAAACATCAACCTTCTGCAAAACGAATTTTTAGTACAACCAGGACTGTTGTAGTTGTAGTAGCCCACGAAATTCATCGTGGCAAGGGGCTAGATGTACGCCTGTCGTTGGCCTTAGCCTTGAGCACCATACAGGTGACAGTACGATTTAGCTCAGTGAAATTCCCGAAGGGACGATACATCTTTACGTTGGATGGCGACACCACCGATCTACACCTCCACAATTTAGGCGTGGAACTTGAGGGGAAGAAAATATTCTCCAGCCCCCTGCACTTGTGGTTTCTGCTGCGACCACCCACAAGACTTTCGGACGCTCTAATTTAACGAGCACTTACTCCATGTACTCGGAGGGTATTTGATGGCATCGGGCATCAAACCCAGGCTTTCCGGTCTGGAATCCGATGTTCTAACCACTAGGATATCCACGGCCCACAACCAGGACTAGATCTAGCAACTTGACAGAAGTAACACCACCCATTTCGTGACAAGAACCCCTCCGCCAGCACAACCACTTCAAAGTCCTCACGGGAGGGGAATTTAAGTGTTCTGGGAGTGGAATTTTAACTCAGTTATTGTTCTGTGATTCCAAGGCTGGGCTCAAAACTTCAAATTTCCCTCGCGTTGCTTCTTAGTGGGGCATCAATGGACGATGAATCGAATTTTGAATCTCTTAAAAAAGCTAAGAATTGATTTCTGTACTAGATTTGATCTAGTACAGAAAATTAAATTAAAACTAAAAAATTTACAGAAAATTAAATTAAATTAAAATTTGCATTAAATTAAAAAATTATTGATGAAACCTTTTCTTTTTTTCCTTTTTGCTTTTATAAAAAGCATATAAGCTTCAAAAATTAATATAAATTTTTAATATAAATTTTAATATTTTGAGATAATTGTTTATTAACTTCGCGTTAAATAGTAACTCGGGGGATTTTGTCTTTATATTCCAAGATCAAGTGACAAGGACGATATCATAGCTGCCCCCTACTCACCAAACTTTTACAGCATGCCAACGTGATGACTTTATGTTTCAAGAAAATTAACGTGCAGCAGCCTCTCCACACGAGGTTTCTTAATTGAATAGGCACGGCTTCTAACTTTTCTACAGATTTAATAAAACACTAAAGTGTCGTACGGAATAAAAAAAATCATTTTAAAAAATGAGGCATTGAAGGAAGAAAATGGTGAAGAATATCCAACTTCAATATCAAAATACTTTATCCCTATAACGTGCCGAGAAAGAAATCAAATTTAAATAAATAGTTTGAAAACCTCTAGACCAGGGGTACCCAATCTTCTTTTCTGTTGGGCCGCATACATATGTCAGCGATTTTATGTCGGCCGCATACATATGAGCTATTTCCCGCGGGCCGCAACTTGAAATTAAAAGGAGGGGGAGAATGCTTTAGGACCAAGATAACATCCGAAATTTAAAATGTGGAAAATTGATCAAAATATTATAAATTCTGTTTTGCTTTTTTTAATTATTATTTTTTCTATTTTTTTATTTTTGTGGCTAGCAGTAAATTAAAAGAATTTAAGAGACACTCCTTCCAAATTTTTGCATCAGTAAATGGTTTCATACGACTATAAGTAATACAAAGAACTTCATATGAAGTCTTTGTTACTGCTGTGACATTATCACTGACAAAACACTTTGTTGATGCTTCAAAGAATAGCTATTCGATATAAAACCTAATTATCATCTATTGAAAGAGATCTTAGAGGAAAAGTGTGTCATTGAATCATTCCTGCTTACTGGTCTTTTTTAAATACAGCACTTTTGTGACAAATCAAACAAGTACTGATCCATGTTTGTTTTTCATTACAAAACAGTCCACCTCCAAATCGTTCGAATTTTTTTTTCTTTTTTGCAAGGTATGAAAAAATGTTAAAAATTAGTTCTACCCATAAAATGGTTGCTACTATACTGTTGTCTGTTATGACTAACCATAATCGTTCCAAATAAAAAACGAATATCAATTCGTAGCCGTACGGTATCGACAGAAAAAAAGCAAAATCGACATATTTGATTTCTTGTCATAAAACTTGCCACCGAATTTTTAATACATTGTTCTTAAATAAGTGGATTTCTCAGAGCAATGCGTCATCACCGGGCTTCTGGAGCCGCATGCGACCCACGGGCCTCAGGTTGAGTACCACTGCTCTACACCAGAGGTCCCCCAACTGTTTGTCTCATACACCCCTTGCCATGTTTTTCGGTTTAGGGTAGACTCCTGCTTAATTAACATTGAATTCTTGCAAATTTATTAACTTACAGTTACAGTTAATATTTTTGTGGGGGGGATATGGAGAGACAAAGGCTATTATCCCAATTTCTCAACTTAAATGTCTTTTGGACACAGCTGGTACTACTGCTACTTAAAAAATTCAAATTTCATTCAGTAATGAAGAACAGTGTTTAAAACTTAAATAGCGCGTGTTAATTAATTAAATTAAAAGTTAATTAATATGTAAAATAACTGTTGCATAAAAAAATAAACAACAAACAAATGATTTTAATGGGGGAGGGATGAATCTGGTGCTATAATAACAAATTTTCATTATTTGGTATCAATCTTGATACGTTTAACCTTAAATCTCTGTTGAGTGTCCAGTTTTTTTTCTTTTGTTTTGGAAATTGGCAACCTCGCTGAAATTCCTTCTCACTAAGAAAAGTAAACAATTAAAAACTTTCTCACTATATTCCGTAATTCGTGACAAATAACAGGTTTGTCTTTTTAAAGTCAAAATTGCTCTGATATCCGTTTTTAAACTTTTGTTAGTGCTGATTCCGATGTAATGTGGAATTTTGTTTTAAATGTTGACCGTAGGATCGTTCATTGCCTAATGTGGTATTACCATAGTTAAATCATTCTCAAACCTAGTTTCAAAATCTGAATATAAGACATTTAAAGAGAAATTAATCTCATTAAATTTAGTAAAAAAATCTGTTTAGTAGGGAACATTTGGTTTCCACGATTAAATTTTCTTTTAAAATTACAGTCATGATCTAGTTTTAAGGAGAGCCTCTATCAGAGACCACCATTGACACCTCATGGATCCTCGAATTAATTTTCCGCTGACGTGGACCCCTGAGGGTCGACTTTGGGGATCAGTGCTGTAGACAGAAGAAAAATCGACAGCTTCCAATTAGTCTGATAGAATTCTGAATAGCTCTCTCTAGTGTCTGTTTTTTCACTTATTTTTTTAAAAATTCAAATGTTTATGTTACTCGACATAAAAACTATTTTATATTTTGGGTGAGTTTTGCTTCGATCTATTATAATAACTGAGAAATAAATTGCGTTATGTTTTATTTGTTTTGAATAATTGGTTCATTACCAGTGAAAGCAAACTCTTAACTTTTCAATTCAATTCACGTGGGAAAAATAGTCTCGTTGGTTGAAAAAAAAACTGCGCATCAGAACCACTGGAGAGGATTTTTAGATTTCATATTAGAACATCAAGTGGATAGATCATGAAATCCACTTGATGTATGGAACGTCAAGAATCACATCCACGTGGATGATGAGATAATCTCGTAAGCCGAAAGGAGTAGAGTTCCGAAAGAATCACAAAAGTACATCCGATCTTTTTTTAGTGGACGTCGCATTCTGAATATATTTCTCACATGCATCCCAGAAAGAAGCAGTAAAAACTGCTCCACTGCGTATGAGCCTTTTTTTTTTTTTTTCTCTCCTCCCTTTTAAATAAAGCACATCCTTGAATTTTTAGATTTTTGAAACTTATTTTACAAACTTATTTAATATATATTGTTGATTTAAATATTTCTTCAAATAGTTTTTCCTGCTGAACAATTCGATTTTATTTAACGTTAAAAGTGTTCTAAGTTAAAAACCGTTAATTTATTTTAAAAAAGCTTACAAAACTATGAACTTAACCTTCTTTCATTATCAAAAGGGATTGAATTTCAATTCAATTTTAAAGAACTGTTTTTGAAAATCATTAAAATATGCACAATGTGCTACAATTCCCCACTATTATTAACGTTTACTTCTCAATAAATGTTTTTAAGCAGAATAAAATTCTTTGAAGAAGCAGTTATCTCGAAGGTAAATATTTGTTTTTATTCCTGAAAGGCGCTTTGTTTATTAAAAGAGCAACACGTTAAAATCTGTTTTCATAAAGTATTATTTGATTCTAATGCTAAAACACATCAGTTCATATCTATTCAAAATTAGAAGTTTAAAAGAAATGTGTTGCTAATTAGTAAACTATATTTTCCATCATTTTACCATAAAGTGTTTGTCGATGTATCGTGTATTTATATATGGATCGTATAAAATTTAAAAATAAATCGTTGCAAAACATATAACAAAAATCAAAACATTAATTTAAAAATATTTTTAGTTTATTTTTATAATTTAGATTAGAAAAATTTTCGTGTTTTTTTTTCTAATACTTGTTTTTCTGTTACTTAAAAAAATAATTACGCTAAAAATGAAAGTGATGTTTGATAAAAATATATATATATACGCAGAAAAGACTTATTTAATTTCTTTCCTCTTATTGTCAGTTAAAAGAATATTTACTTTCCTGATTGATCGTTCAAAATAAAATTTGTTAT